>CM019739.1:7064272-7355776 GCA_009761775.1 Ficus carica
ATTGGTGACCGGACTTAGGGCAAGGAAGGCAGCAAGCTTGGACTTGCCACCCACCAATTCAGCCGGCTGCTGTGAAGGAACAAGGAGAAGAAAACCTAAGCCAACTTTGAGCCAAAAAGTGAGGTAAAACCCCTAATTACCTAAGCTTTCATTTGAATTTCGTTTGGAGAAATTTAAGTGTATTTAAGCAATGCTTTGTAATGAGCATAAGCTCACTTTCAGTTCTGCCCTAGCTAGAAAATATGAGCATGTGCTTGATTTAATTAGGAGTAGGGTTTGGTGGTTTTATGTTGTATGTTATGTGTTTGTTAGAATGCCTAGGGTTTTTGTAGGTTTATGGATGATTTGTAATTTGGCTTGCATGTTGAAAATTGGACGTTAGAAACGTGATGCATGACTGATTTAGGCTCCCGCTGAGTTCGGTTGAGGTAGGGTGAACGTTTTAGGACGTTAGCGAAAATTGAAACCGAAAACTGCCAACTCGGGTAGAAATTGGCCAGTTTCGGGGAAAACAGTTTTTGAGGCCTTTAGAGGCCGAATCTGGAAAAACTCAAAACACGAAAGTTGTTAAGAAGAGTTTTTCCTAGTGGACAACGTGGACGGATTTGCAAAATGAGGCTCCAATGGCCTCGAATTTTAACAAAACCCGAGCCTGAAGTGCCCAGGACCCCTGCACGGCCCAGGATCCCTGCACGGCCAAGATTGGTTCCACAAGGTTTTTGACAAAGAAAACGTCCGAACTAGGTTTTACCTAAAACACGAAAGTTGTAGGAATTTTTAATATCTAAAACTTTCGTGAAGACAAGTTGTTCAGAATCAGCTTGGATTTTAAAATGAAAATGGAGTTCGAAAACGGTACAGGAAATATGGAAAATCCTGTACAGGATTTCTAAAATCAACACAGAAAAAGGATAATTTTGCAGTTACACTAATAATTGACATTGTGAAACTGTTCCAAAGACAGTTTCCAATAGTCAATAATTTTATACGTTTCATTTTAAGATTATCAGTTTTCAAAGTTAAACAAAAAGGATTTTTTACACCTAAACCTAAGGTTTTCTTTTCTAAAGAAATAAGATTTTGAAACCTAAATTAAAAACAGTCCAATTAAGGTTACTTAGATAACCAACTAGGATAACGTAAAATTAAGTAAGGGCTTATAACGAAGGTTATAAAAGAGTGTTGGTTATATTACCAACATTTCTAACCCTTACTTTTATTTTCAGAATATCGCACGCAGAAGTGTCCCAACGGGATTTAACTCGACATTGGACACAGCCTTTACGAACGAGGTAAGTACAACTCCGCCTACAGCATAGGTTTGTGGTGTATACTTACCTGAGTATGTTTGCTATATGTAAATGTTACATGTTATTAAATGTTACATGTTATTAAATGTTACACGATTAAGTGTTGTAGAATGTTCTAGGTATACCATGATTACATATTATGATTATATGCTAGGGTTATATGTTATGATTATATGCCATGAATTATGATATGCCAAGTGCTATGTTATATGTTATGAAATTATAGGAACATGATTAGGGTTAAGATATGCTGAGAATTAATTGTGTGAAACATCACGATGCATGTTCACCGATTAACAAAAGAAAGATTAAGTATGAAATGATATGATGGCAAGCAATTGCCTGTGTCGTACCGACCCGCGTTAGGTCGGGTTGGACTATGGATTGAGTTGGAAATGGACTGGCCGCCACCACCAATTCATAGTCGCGCGCCCGGTGCGAACACTTACGTTATGGGGCCCATAGGATAAGACAAGATAAGTATGATAAGAAAGTTAAGAATGATCAAGTAAGCATAACCAAGCATAACTGGCTCATGCATATGTCAAGTTAAGTTATGATATGTTACGATGTATGTTAAGTATGAAATGTTAAGTATGGATTGTTATGATGTGATGATTTAAATGTTGAATTACTTCTTTGCGGGTTAAATAGTTGTACTTGCTGAGCGAAAGCTCATTGTCTTACGTCTATGCTGTAGGTAAGCAGCCTAGCAGCAACCCTTGATACAAGATGGAGGGCGAGGTCTGGTGGACTGTGAAATGTGGGGATAATGCCGCCATGCGTTTTGTTTATTTAAGTAATTATTTTATAAAGCTTTATGTTACACCCGCACAACATTACTAATTATTCGTTATAATTATTTACATATGTGCATATATGATTATATTGTTTATAAAAATAAATAAAAAATATTCCGCTGTTTACGTTATAAGAATGTATGTATGTATGTATGGTAACGGCCTGTGCTAGGCGGGTCGTTACAGAGTTGGTATCAGAGCGGTTCCCTGCGATCAAATTTCACAGTCAGCCTGCCATCGCCGCCATCATTGTAAGTTGAAATTTAATTTCATATAGTAATCTTTATTACGCGATTATGTATTAATAGATACACGATTATGGACCCGGCACAAGTAGAGGAGGACCGACGCTCGGTTTCTGCATTCTACAAGTTGCGGCCACTGCTATTTGATGGCACTCCCCGGACAGTAGCATTATCAGGATGGCTTTATGATCTGGAGATGATCTTCCACCTTTGCCACGTAGAGGCTCACCTTCGTGTCTCGTTAGCTAGTAGATGCCTGGCAGCTGACGCGAGGTTATGGTGGATGACGATTGGAGAGGGGACTTTACCAGATCGCACATGGCCACATTTTCGTACCTGCATGATCAACCGCTACGGACCAGTACCGGAGGAGGGGATAGAGGAGCCCTATCGTGATCCCGAGATTTATCGGGACATGCAGCACGAGCGTTACCACGTATTTGTCGCTGACTGGCATGTGTACCCTCACGAGCCGATGGATCACTACTGTCGGAGATTTCAGGAGGCTATGTTGCCTCATATTCCTATGGATATACCGCACCCAGGGCTACAGGCCTTAGTGATTTTGCGGAACGGGCTACCTCCCCAGATTCGTCAGCATACTCCCTTACCTACGCCGATCATGACAGTGGCACATATGGTTGGGTACATCTTGGCTGCGGAGGTCATCGCACACGATATGCAGGCCGATGCTCACGTAGTAGAGCCTGAACCGGTGTATGAGCCTGAGCCGGTGTACGAGCCCGAGCCAGCATACGAGCCTGAGCCGGTACACGAGCCAGAGCCCATATATGAGCCCGGCCCTGTTGACCCAGAGGACGCGATGCCAGCTGATCCGGTACAGGAGGCCGAGGATGATGGGTACGATGCCGATGAGGATATGGATGCTCCCGAGGACCCTCCGATTATCGTTATATCTAGCGATGATGAGGATGATGATGAGGAGCCTGATCACGAGCCAGGGTTCATAGGATGGCCTGACGAGGGAGATGACTTTGAGGAAGACCCCGAGGAGATCCCAGATGAGGACGGAGAGGCCGACTCCGACGTATCAGACGTCACCGTGGTGGAGATAGACTAGGTTTAGACTTTTTAGTCAAATGTATTTTGAGACTGTTGTACTAGCTTATTATTTTTGACAATAGGCTTGTACTTATGTACGATGGTAAAGTGGTAGACACTTCCATCACATTTTGATCTTATATGTATAGTATGATAATAGATATGTAAATATGATAGAGTAAGTATGATGTAAAGAAATGTAATTACAAGTAAAGTGAATATGATGTACTTTTTGTGAATATACAAAAGACAGTTTAAATGTGAGATATATGAAATATCAATTACGAATGATATGATACGAACATGACGCAATGTTTAAGTTATGATATGAAAATGTTGTGACATAATGTATTTTGTTGCAATGTATTAAGATATGTTTGAAAAGAAAGGATATTAATAGTTGATAATATCTTCTCTTATGATTTAAATAGGAATTTAAAGATGGTTCGTATCCGTAAGACAGCCCCTGTAAATCCACCGGAGCCAGACCTTGCGACCGTTGTAGCCAATTTACAACGGCAGTTGCTTGAGCAGCAACAAGAAACAAACAGACTTAGAGAGCAACTGGCTCAATTAAACCAGAGACCCCAGGTCAACGAGGTTCCACCACCCGCGGATCAAGTACCTCCAGTGGCACCTCCTGTGCCAGATATTCCGCGAAATGATGGAATTCCAATAGCACCTGCTGGGGTACCGGTAGATCTGCCTCCAGTACGAGAAGACTTATTATATGAACGATTTAGGCGGATGAAAGCGCCTGAATTTGAAGGGACGATGGACCCGATAGCCGCGGATAATTGGCTGATAGATATCCAAGTTATTTTGGACTTCACGCGGCTTACAGAACAGGAAAAGGTCCTATGTGCTTCGTTTGCTCTCAAGAAGGACGCAAGACATTGGTGGATGACTGTCCAGATGCGTCGGGATGTCACGACAATGAGCTGGCAGGATTTTGTGGCCGAATTTCGTACTATGTACTACAACAGAGAAGTCCTTGCTGTTCAACAAGATGAGTTTGCCAACCTGAAGCAAGGGACAATGACGGTGATGGAAGCCGTTAAGAAATTCGAGCAGTTAGCGCGCTTGTGCCCGGAACTGGTACCGAACGAGACAGAAAAAGTTCGAAGAATGATGAAAATGTTCCGGACAGACATAGCCAAACAAGTAAGCGCCGGAAGCAGCCCACCTACCCTGGTATCCGATTGCGTGAGCAGAGCAATAAGAGCCGAGTATTGGATCAACCAGGACAAGGAAGCAAGGGCTCAAATTTTCAAGGCCAAGAAAGAAGAAAAAGCCATTGTAAAGCAGACGCAGCCCCGTCAGAGTGCTGAAATGAACCAGAAAGGCCAGACCAATAACCCTGCTCAAGGTTCCAAACAGTCCTGGAGGAACAAGAGAAAAGGGAATTTCTCGGGACAGGGACAGCAACGAAATTACCCTCAAAAGAAGAACAATAGAGGAAACGAGGGTAATAACTCTGACTACCCGGTATGTGCGAAGTGCGGAAAGAAACATCCAGGCATTTGCAGAATGGGGACCAATGCGTGTTATTTGTGCGGAAAGGAGGGACATTTTGCAAAGAATTGCACTCTGAACAATCAAGGTCAGAATCCTCCATACCAAAGCCGGAATGCCAGCAGTCAGCTTCATGCAGTCCAAGCCAGACTAGAAGGACCTTCCATTGTCCAAGGCAGATTGGAAGCCCCTGAACCTCAAGCTCGAATCTATGCTTACACCAGGGGAGATGCAGAAGCAGGGACTTCGCATGTGGTGACAGGTCAGATCTCTATCACCACTTATGAAGCAATTGCCCTGTTTGATTCTGGAGCCACTCATTCATTTGTATCTTTGGAGTTCGCCCAGAAGTTAGGAAGAGGGGTGGATAGTTTAAGTCAACCTTTCAAAACCTCCTTGCCATCGGGAGAAATTTTGTGGTCCAACTTTTGGATACGAAATACCTCCGTGATTATCTGTGGCAGAGAACTATTTGTAGATCTCATCGCAATCAAGCTGCGAGATTTCGATGTGATCTTAGGGATGGATTTCCTTGGCAAGTACAACGCTAAGATCGATTGTCGGAAGCGTTGTGTAATTTTCAACCCTTATGGCGAGGAAGAGTTCAACTTCTACGGACAACCTCGTAGCTCAGCAACCCGATTGGTTTCGGCTATGAAAGCTTGGAAGATGTTAGCTGATGGCTGTCAAGGATATTTAGCTAACATGGTAGACAAAGAACAAGAAACGAAGCTGACGCCGGAGGATGAACCCATTATCAGAGAGTATGTGGATATCTTTCCGGAGGAATTACCAGGACTTCCGCCGGAACGCGAAATTTCATTTGAAATTGAGTTATTGCCCGGAACTGCTCCAATATCGAAGGCGCCCTACCGTATGGCACCTGCTGAACTTAGGGAACTCCAAGTACAGTTGCAAGAAATGCTTGATAAGGGATTCATCCGACAGAGTTATTCTCCGTGGGGAGCACCTGTACTATTCGTAAAGAAGAAGGATGGATCTTTACGTATGTGCATCGACTACCGCGAGCTGAACAAGGTCACCATCAAAAATAAGTATCCTCTTCCAAGGATCGACGATCTTTTTGATCAACTAGAGGAGCAAAGGTATTTTCGAAAGTTGATCTACGATCTGGCTATCATCAGCTCAAGATCAAGGATTCAGATATCTCCAAGACGGCTTTTCGAACGCGCTATGGCCATTATGAATTTTTGGTTATGCCTTTTGGGCTAACCAATGCTCCAGCTGCTTTTATGGACCTGATGAATCGAGTATTCAGGGAATATCTGGATAAGTTCGTCATTGTCTTCATCGACGATATCCTGATTTATTCAAGGTCCCAGGAAGAGCATATGCAGCATCTGAGAATGGTGATGGAAACGTTGCGTCAACGACAGCTCTATGCAAAGTTCACTAAGTGTGAATTTTGGCTAGAAAAGGTACATTTCTTGGGCCATGTGGTGTCAAAAGAAGGAATTTCTGTAGACCCCGCTAAGGTGGAAGCAGTTAGTTCATGGCCAAGACCTAAAAATGTAACAAAAATAAGGAGTTTCCTTGGATTAGCTGGTTATTACCGCCGATTCGTTGAGGGATTCTCTAAGATTGTAGCCTCTCTTACAGCCCTTACTCGCAAAGGGAGGAATTACGAATGGACGTCCAAATGTGAAGAGAATTTCCAAGAGCTCAAGAGAAAGCTGACAAGTGCGCCTGTGTTGATTATTCCAGATGTCGAAGCAGGAAATTTTGTGATCTACAGCGACGCTTCTAAGACGGGTCTAGGAGCGGTCTTAATGCAACAAGGAAAAGTGGTCGCGTATGCCTCCCGACAACTAAAGGATCACGAAAGGAATTATCCGACGCACGATCTAGAGCTTGCTGCGGTGGTGTTCGCATTGAAGATTTGGAGGCACTACCTATATGGGAATAGATGTGAGATTTTCACAGATCATCAAAGTCTCAAATACATCTTTACCCAGAAGGAGCTCAACATGAGGCAGCGAAGATGGCTTGAACTCGTAAAGGACTATGACTGCGAGATCCTTTACCATCCTGGCAAGGCAAACAAAGTAGCAGATGCCTTAAGCAGGAAGTCATCCGGCATGCTAATGTCTTTGGAATTGTTGGCTAAGCCACTTCAGAAGGAAATCTTCGATTTTCACTTGGAGATGATAACGGGAAAGTTGTCTGCATTAACCCTCCAGTCCAATTTATTGGAGTCCATCAAGAACCTTCAAGGAAAGGATTCCCTGTTGATCAAGGCACGAATCTTTGGCGGAAAGAATCAGGAGTTTAAGACCTCTGCAGATGATGTTATCTACTTTAAAGAAAGGATCTGCGTTCCTAACTTTAAGTTTTTGAAGGATCAGATACTGGCAGAGGCACATATGACGCCATATTCAGTACATCCAGGAGCTTCCAAGATGTACAAAGATCTCCGAGAGAACTACTGGTGGCCAAATATGAAGAATGAGATAGCGAAGTACGTGTCAAAATGCTTAACTTGTCAGAAAGTTAAGGCAGAACATCGACATCCTGGCGGAGAATTGCAGAAAATAGAGCTTCCTGAATGGAAATGGGAGCAAATTACCATGGATTTTGTCGTAGGACTACCCAGAACTACAAGTGGGAATGACACGATTTGGGTCATTGTTGATCGATTGACCAAATCAGCCCATTTCATCGCTATCAAAGCCACTTATTCAGTGGAAAAATTGGCCGAAGTCTATGTATCTCAGATCGTTCGACTGCATGGAGTACCAAAATCGATCATCTCAGATCGTGATGGACGTTTCACTTCTCGGTTTTGGACAAGCGTACACAATGCTATGGGGTCAAAATTGAAGTTTAGTACGGCATTTCACCCTCAAACCGATGGCCAGTCAGAACGGACTATCCAGACACTAGAAGATATGTTGAGATCATGTGTTCTGGATTTTAAAGGAAACTGGGATCAGAAGCTGTCCTTGATCGAATTTTCTTATAACAACAGCTATCACGCTTCGATTGGTATGGCTCCGTTCGAAGCATTATACGGAAGAAAATGTCGATCCCCTATTCATTGGCAAGAAATTGGACAGAAGCAGCTTCAAACTACGGACTTCATAAGAAAGACTTCTGAAGATATTAAGAAGATTAAGCAAAGGCTTGACGTGGCTTTCAGTCGTCAGAAAAGCTATGCTGATAAGCGAAGAAGGCCTTTGGAATTTCAGATCGGAGATGCAGTATTCATTAAAAGCTCCAATGAAAGGAGTGATGAGATTTGGAAAGAAAGGGAAGCTTAGTCCAAGGTATACTGGACCTTTTGAAATCCTAGAAAGGGTTGGAAAAGTAGCCTATAAGCTTGCCCTGCCGCCAGAACTAGCATCTATGCATAACGTCTTTCATGTCTCGATGCTCAAGAAGTACGTGCCAGATCCTTCTCATGTACTCAGTCAAGAACCAGTGGAGGTTCAAACAGACTTAACCTATGAAGAGAAGCCTGTACGAATCCTAGATTGAGAAGAGAAGGTTCTAAGGAATAAGACAATTCCCATGGTGAAAGTATTATGGCGAAACCATAAAGTAGAAGAAGCAACCTGGGAATTAGAAGATGAAATGAGAAAGAACTACCCCGATTTGTTCTAATTTTCGAGGACGAAAATTTTTAAGGGGGGTAGATTGTAATACCTGATTTTTCACCAATACGATTCCTTGTATAGAAATTACATTGAACCGTAAAGGTATTTATGGAAAAAGCCCAGTTTAGGGTTTTTAATTATGTTTTGTGAGTTTTCTGACTTTATAAAACTCAAAAAGGATTATTTAGTCAAGAAAACGACCTTTTAGGTAAAAAGGAACAAAAATGCAAAATTTTTCATGATGGTCAAAGTTTGACCAAAAACGTCACGGTTGACCAAAAAGTCAACTGTTGACCAAAAAAGTCAAACCTTGACAAGAAGGTCAATGATCGACAAGAAAGTCAATGGTTGACCCGAAAAGTCCAAGAAATGACTGTACGATTAAATATTTATCTGTATAAAAATTGTACCGTGTGAAAATCAATTTTTTCAGATAAAATGATATGTTTAAGACTCAGAAACCACCATAGAAAATCAAGCACATTAAGTGGAAGTATAGGGAAGAATGGTTTTAAGAAATAAGGAAAATTGTATACCGTCCATTTTTACACGGATGAATTCTGAACTGCAGTTCGGTAAAACAATACTGTGAATAAGTGAATCCAGTATTGGAAATACCTGTGTTAACTCAAAAATTGGACTGTACCATAGCTAAAGAGCCAAACAAGCTTTAACCTAGCTTACCTCACTTAACTTTTTATTTATGACCTCATTTTCTTAATTTAAGAAAATTGGAAAGTAATTTGGTTGATTAATACCAAGGATGGCCGGCCACTTGCCCTCCCAATTGTGTGATTTCTTGCTTCTTTTGGGGCCAAAATCCAATTAGCAAAGAGTTTCCCAACCTCTATAAATAGGGGTGGGCATTATTCACAAATTAGAAAAGCTAGCTAAACTTTGGCCAAAATTTTCTCTACCAAATCCGGATTTGTGAGGAAGAAAAAGAAAGAAATTTTTCAAACCCTAGAGTGTTTAGAGCTTAGTGGGGGGTCGGTTTTGGGTTGGAGAACAAGCAAAAAGTTTGGAAAAAAATTTGTAACCCTTGTTGGCCAAGGAGGCCGGTTGCAAGGAATCCACCAAGGAGGAAGAGCCAAGCTAGGAAACCGGGTTTTTTGAGCATTGTGGTGGCTGGATTTTTGAGCAAATTGGTGACCGGACTTAGGGCAAGGAAGGCAGCAAGCTTGGACTTGCCACCCACCAATTCAGCCGGCTGCTGTAAAGGAACAAGGAGAAGAAAACCTAAGCCAACTTTGAGCCAAAAAGTGAGGTAAAACCCCTAATTACCTAAGCTTTCATTTGAATTTCGTTTGGAGAAATTTAAGTGTATTTAAGCAATGCTTTGTAATGAGCATAAGCTCACTTTCAGTTCTGCCCTAGCTAGAAAATATGAGCATGTGCTTGATTTAATTAGGAGTAGGGTTTGGTGGTTTTATGTTGTATGTTATGTGTTTGTTAGAATGCCTAGGGTTTTTGTAGGTTTATGGATGATTTGTAATTTGGCTTGCATGTTGAAAATTGGACGTTAGAAACGTGATGCATGACTGATTTAGGCTCCCGCTGAGTTCGGTTGAGGTAGGGTGAACGTTTTAGGACGCTAGCGAAAATTGAAACCGAAAACTGCCAACTCGGGTAGAAATTGGCCAGTTTCGGGGAAAACAGTTTTTGAGGCCTTTAGAGGCCGAATCTGGAAAAACTCAAAACACGAAAGTTGTTAAGAAGAGTTTTTCCTAGTGGACAGCGTGGACGGATTTGCAAAATAAGGCTCCAATGGCCTCGAATTTTAACAAAACCCGAGCCTGAAGTGCCCAGGACCCCTGTACGGCCCAGGATCCCTGCACGGCCAAGATTGGTTCCATAAGGTTTTTGACAAAGAAAACGTCCGAACTAGGTTTTACCTAAAACACGAAAGTTGTAGGAATTTTTAATATCTAAAACTTTCGTGAAGACAAGTTGTTCAGAATCAGCTTGGATTTTAAAATGAAAATGGAGTTCGAAAACGGTACAGGAAATATGGAAAATCCTGTACAGGATTTCTAAAATCAACACAGAAAAAGGATAATTTTGCAGTTACACTAATAATTGACATTGTGAAACTGTTCCAAAGACAGTTTCCAATAGTCAATAATTTTATACGTTTCATTTTAAGATTATCAGTTTTCAAAGTTAAACAAAAAGGATTTTTTACACCTAAACCTAAGGTTTTCTTTTCTAAAGAAATAAGATTTTGAAACCTAAATTAAAAACAGTCCAATTAAGGTTACTTAGATAACCAACTAGGATAACGTAAAATTAAGTAAGGGCTTATAACGAAGGTTATAAAAGAGTGTTGGTTATATTACCAACATTTCTAACCCTTACTTTTATTTTCAGAATATCGCACGCAGAAGTGTCCCAACGGGATTTAACTCGACATTGGACACAGCCTTTACGAACGAGGTAAGTACAACTCCGCCTACAGCATAGGTTTGTGGTGTATACTTACCTGAGTATGTTTGCTATATGTAAATGTTACATGTTATTAAATGTTACACGATTAAGTGTTGTAGAATGTTCTAGGTATACCATGATTACATATTATGATTATATGCTAGGGTTATATGTTATGATTATATGCCATGAATTATGATATGCCAAGTGCTATGTTATATGTTATGAAATTATAGGAACATGATTAGGGTTAAGATATGCTGAGAATTAATTGTGTGAAACATCACGATGCATGTTCACCGATTAACAAAAGAAAGATTAAGTATGAAATGATATGATGGCAAGCAATTGCCTGTGTCGTACCGACCCGCGTTAGGTCGGGTTGGACTATGGATTGAATTGGAAATGGACTGGCCGCCACCACCAATTCATAGTCGCGCGCCCGGTGCGAACACTTACGTTATGGGGCCCATAGGATAAGACAAGATAAGTATGATAAGAAAGTTAAGAATGATCAAGTAAGCATAACCAAGCATAACTGGCTCATGCATATGTCAAGTTAAGTTATGATATGTTACGATGTATGTTAAGTATGAAATGTTAAGTATGGATTGTTATGATGTGATGATTTAAATGTTGAATTACTTCTTTGCGGGTTAAATAGTTGTACTTGCTGAGCGAAAGCTCATTGTCTTACGTCTATGCTGTAGGTAAGCAGCCTAGCAGCAACCCCTGATACAAGATGGAGGGCGAGGTCTGGTGGACTGTGAAATGTGGGGATAATGCCGCCATGCGTTTTGTTTATTTAAGTAATTATTTTATAAAGCTTTATGTTACACCCGCACAACATTACTAATTATTCGTTATAATTATTTACATATGTGCATATATGATTATATTGTTTATAAAAATAAAAAAAAAATATTCCGCTGTTTACGTTATAAGAATGTATGTATGTATGTATGGTAACGGCCTGTGCTAGGCGGGTCGTTACACACACCCTAGAATGACCGGTTGTTAGAGTGCCTTGGTGAACAAGCCATTTACTTGGCTCACATTCATCCACAACTTCAAGCTAATGGCTAAGTCATTTTATTGGCTCACATTCATCCACAACTTCAAGCTAATGGCCAAGCCATTTTATTGGCTCACCCTTGAATGGTTGAATGGCCGGCCACCTAGGAGGGTCCTTGGGCAAATATTTTGCTCATTAAACCCTAATATGCAATTTTAGAAATTATATGTTTCACCTATAAATAGGTGGAGTTGGTTCACATTTTTTGATCATTTAGTTGAACCCGAAACTCTGCCCAAATTTCAACTCACTCTCTCCCTCTCACCCTAGGAGCCGAGCCATAAGAGAGAAAAAAAAAAAGGGGGGATGGCCTAATTTTTGAGAAAGAAAAGATAGAAAAAAAATTTTGGATCCAAGCTTGAGAATTCACCTCTAAGATCTATGGGTAATCCTCTCAAATCCCTAAGCTTTTTATTTAGTTCGATTCAAGAGTTTATGTGTATTTCCAAAGTTGGATTGTAAGAGCATAAGCTCACCAATTATATTCATGCTCTAGTTAGTTTTATTAGTATGTGCTTGATTAGGGTGTGGTGGTCTCTAATTATGTTTTGGTGCATGGTTATGATCATATGTGTTCAAGATTATGTGGGTTTTGAGTATGCCTACTATATGTTTGTTATATGTCCCCATAGGTTTAAGAATGGATGTATCATCATGATAATGTTAGTAATACGCTGCATGCTTGATGTAGGCTCACGGTTTTAACCGTTTGAGGTAGTGTGTACGAAATTTTACGTAAGAACCAACCAAAACCAAAACTGCCCATCTCGGGTCAAGACTGGGCAGTAATCTGGGAAGGTAATTTTGAGGCCCTTAGAGGCCGAATTTGAGAAAAGTTAAAACTAAAAGGTTGTAGAAAATGGAAAATCCTAGGAGGTAGCATGGACAGTTTTCTAAAATAAGGCTCCAATGGCCTCTCTTTTCATGAAAAATCGAACCTGGTATGCCCAGATCCAGTGTGATAGCAGGGTGCACGGCCAGCAGGTTTTAACCTTAAATATGACTAAGTTAATGATAGAACTGGGTTTTGTGTAAAGAACCAAAGTTGTTGTATGTTTCAAGATCTAAACCTTTTATGAAGGAATATTTTTCTAATTCCAAACATATTTTAAAGTAAAACCAGATTCCCAAAACTGTACAGGGTACAGGAAATTCCTGCACAGGGTTTTCAGAAAACAGTACAAAAGCAGGAAATCCCTGCACAAGCCCTGATACTTAAATTAAGAAACTGTTTTTAAGTATTGTTTTCAGAGTTTGACAGTTTTTAACTGTCTTTATTTAAAAGATATTATTGTATTAAAATACGGTTTTTATAAAAGATAACTTATAGTAACCGGTTAGGATACCGAGTTATCGGGTTGGGCCTTACCCTATGATTACCGATAGTAATCTAATAGGGTGTTACTCTAAAAGTGATAAGGCCTTAGTAAGATTAGTAACCTAACGAGCTACTATTTATGTCTGGTTGGACCATGAGCCCTAAGGTTACGGCTAGTAACCGACCAAGTTCTCTTTAGAAGATGTGGGGGACTTATAACTAGGGTCACTCATGAATGTTGGTTAGGATACCAACATTTAATGATTTTGATTTATAGTAAGATAGAATATGAATGACTCTTATCTTACACCCTGTTTGGAAACAGGAATAGGAATTGTTGTCGTGTCATGTTTGGCGATAAACCAAGAACGTAGGACGACAGGTAAGTACAACTCCGCCTACAGCATGGACAAAACGTTTTTATTGCATGACATGTTTTTCAAGAAATCATGTATTGATTTACATGATTTACATATGTTTATGTTATGATGCTTATGTTACGATAGTTTATGTTATGATGCGTATGTTACGATAGTATATGTTATGATGCTTATGTTACGATAATTTATGTTATGGTGCTTTATATTATGATGGTTTATGCTATGATGTTATGATATGAAGTTTATGTTATGATGGTTTATGCTATGATGTTATGCTATGAAGTTTATGTTATGATGGTCTATGCTATGATGTTTATGTTATGATATTTATGTTATGATGTCTTATGTTGTGGTGTTTTATGTTATGGTTTGTGATTATGTTATGTTATATGTTTTGTTGTCGTGACATCATGAAGCATGTTCACGAATATTAAATCACATAATAAGAATAATTTTTTTAAGTTATGAGATAAGATAAGACAAGTTAATGTTATTGTGTCGTACCGACTTGCCACGAGGGCGGGTTTAAACGGTTTAGTCTATGGTTTGAGTTGGATTGGACTGGCTGCCCCAATCACTCCATGTTAAACGATTTGTTTCATGGTTTGACTTGGTTTGGACTGGCCGCCTCCAACCACTTCATGGCTATGTACCACGGTACGTGCACGCACGACATGTAAAGGAACAAAACCAAATTAATATATGAAAGCATAATTGATTTATAAGAAAGCATAATCAATTCATGCATTCTTGCACTTAAAATGTTTTGCGGATTGAATGTTGTACTTACTGGGCATTAACTCATTACTTACGTTCATGCTGTAGGTAAGCAACCTACCGGCAGTACTTGATGCAAGACTGTGGAGAGATGGCATTGCGGACTGTGAAATGTGGGATGGACACCGCCACGAGTTTTGAAAAATATGTTTTTGTAAAATATGTTTGTCAAATGTGTTTTGTTATGTTATAAGGAAGTAATGGTATGGTTTGAGAAAAATTTCAAGTATGTATGGCAAGCAAGTTACCTCGTGTAGTACCGACCCGCACTAGGTCGAGTCTGGTCCACGATCTCGGTACTCGAGTAAGTACCTATAAATAAGTATGAGTATAAGTATGAGATTAAGTCAAGTTAAGTTTAAGTTTGAGTTTTAAAATAAAGTTTAAGAGAAAGAAAAAATTTTACCCTGGAATTTTCAGTAAGTTTAAGTTAAGTAAGTAAAGTAACAGCCCACGTTTACGTAGTCGGCCCTACGTAGATGGTCGGGGCGTTACAAGCATCTCGTTCTTGGAATATTAAGTTTGATCAAGCGATCAAAACCTATGGATTCGAACAAAACATTGATGAACCATGTGTTTATAAATGTATCAAGAATGAGAAAGTGGTTTTCCTTATACTTTATGTGGATGATATATTGCTTATTGGAAACGATGTGGCACCATTATCATCTGTCAAAGTTTGGTTAGCCAAACAGTTTGACATGAAGGACTTAGGAGAGACTAGTTATGTTCTTGGTATTCAACTCTTTAGAGATAGCACTACTACAAAAAGTATATTACACGACGGAGATTACACGACGGTTCCTTGAAACCGTCGTGTAAAGTCGGACTTTACACGACGGTTCATTTGAACCGTCGTGTAAAGCGCACCACAATGGACTTTACACGACGGTTCCAAAGAACCGTCGTGTAAAGTCCGACTTTACACTACGGTTCCAAAGAACCGTCGTGTAAAGTCCGACTTTACACTACGGTTCCAGAGAATCGTCGTGTAAAGTGTCTCGCGGAACCACTTTACACTACGGTTCTTTGGAACCGTCGTGTAAAGTCCGACTTTACACGACGGTTCCAAGGAACCGTCGTGTAAAGTGCCTCGCGGAGCAACTTTACACGACGGTTCCAATGAACCGTCGTGTAAAGTCGGACTTTACACAACGGTTCCAAATAACCGTCGTGTAAAGTGTCTCGCGGAGCTACTTTACACGACGGTTCTAAAGAACCGTCGTGTAAAATGCACTCGGCGGAGCCACTTTACACTACGGTTCCAAAGAACCGTCGTGTAAAGTCCGACTTTACACTACGGTTCCAAAGAACCGTCGTGTAAAGTCCGACTTTACACTACGGTTCCAAAAAACCGTCGTGTAAAGTCCGACTTTACACGACGGTTTTTAAGAACCTGTCGTGTATTCCTAACTTTTTTACCCTTCATCAGCCCTCATTTCATCTAATTACAGATCTATCGCGCAGCCGCGAAAAACATCACAGACACCTGCGAACACGAGTCTTCTCCACTGCGAAACCAACACTCGCGTATATTAAATATTTGTAAGTATTGTGATTATTACTTGCTCTTATTTTTATTTATTTGATTTTTATGGGCGATTTATTGTAGATGTCAATAATGGTATATATTCTCTTTTTTTCTTTTTCGGTTTGATTAGTTGTTGAATATACGTTGTGTTTTTAAATGCAAAAACTTGATTATTGAATAATTTGTATGATAAATTTAATATCGATTTAGGTCGGGTTCTTGGAAATGGATCGAAAATGGATGTGGGCTAATAGATTGACTAGAAAATATCGAGATGGGATTGAAGAATTTTTGTCATTTGCGGAAACTCACATGAAGAATGATAAGATTCGATGTCCTTGTGTGGATTGTGGAAATCATAGATCTCATCCAGTTGATGAAGTTAGAAGACACTTGCTTGCTCGTGGGATTATTTGTTCGTATCAAACGTGGTATTTACACGGTGAAATGTTTTTTAATCCATCATCGAACAACAAAGCCAAAGAACCGATTGGTGAGGAAGATGTAGGAGATAATTTGTTTGATATGGTTAATGATTTGGAAGAACAGTTTGTGCATCGTCCGGAGTTATTTGAAGCAATGATGAATGATGTCGAGATGCCCTTGTATGACGGGTGTACTAAATATACGAAATTGTCCGCATTGGTCAAATTATGGAACATGAAGGCATCGGGAGGGTGGACAAATTCTAGTTTCACGGCTCTTTTAGAATTTCTAAGAGATGTTCTACCGGTTGATAATAAAATACCTGCTAGTATGTACGAAGCTAAGAAGGCGTTGAGCAGTTTGGGAATGGAATATGAAAAAATTCATGCATGTCCAAATGATTGCGCCCTTTACCAAAATGCGTACAAGGATTTGGATGAATGTCCGGTTTGTCAGGAGTCAAGATGGAAGAAGGGCAAGAATCCAACGAATTGCAGCAAAGGTGTGCCGGCAAAGGTGTTATGGTACATTCCTCCGGCACCGCGTCTGCGGCGTTTATTCCGTAATGCCGAGCATGCCAAGAATTTGACTTGGCACCACGATAAACGTGTCGAAGATGGCATGCTTAGACATCCAGCTGATGCACCACAATGGAAGACCTTTGATGCCGATCATCCTGAATTTTGTGCGGAACCACGGAATCTACGTCTTGGTTTGTCGGCGGACGGAATGAACCCACATGGTAATATGAGTAGTAGGCATAGTACTTGGCCCGTCGTACTTGTCAACTACAATCTCCCTCCGAAGTTGAGCATGAAGCGAAAGTTCTTGATGTTGACCTTATTGATATCTGGTCCTCAACAACCAGGGAATGACATTGATGTGTACTTAGCACCACTAATCGATGATCTAAAGAGCTTATGGGAAAAGGGGATAGAAGTTAGAGATGCTCACCGTCAAGAGACATTCACACTCCGTGCAATGTTGATGTGGACAATTAATGACTTTCCTGCTTATGGAAATCTATCTGGCTATTCAGTCAAGAGTTCTATCGGTTGTCCCGTTTGCATGAAAGAAACATCTTCCATCCGATTGAAGAACGGTAAGAAAACTGTTTTCCTTGGACATAGGAGATTCTTACCACAAAATCATCGATACCGCAAACAGAAAAAGGCGTTCGATGGTAACACGGAAGAAAGAACCCCTCCCCGAGTTTTGACGGGCGACGACGTTTACGAGATGGTTAAGGATTTGGAAGTGGTGCTCGGGAAAAGAAAACGAAGCAACAATACTCCCGTGATTGATGGACCTTGGAAAAAGCGGTCAATCTTCTACGAACTTCCATATTGGAGGACACTTTTGTTCGTCATTGCTTGGATGTGATGCATATTGAGAAAAATGTTTGTGAATCAATAGTGGGCACATTGCTAGACATTCCTAATAAGAGCAAAGATGGTGAAAAAGCACGGTTGGATCTTAAGGAGTTGAACATTAGACTTAACTTGATCCCTACAAAAAAAGGGAATGCAACTTATTTACCTCCGGCGAAGTACACCTTATCAAGACAAGAAAAAAGAAAGCTTTGTGAGTGGCTCGCCTCTGTGAAAGTGCCCAACGGTTATTCTTCTAACTTCAAAAGGTTGGTGTCTATGAAGGATATGAGGTTGATTGGAATGAAAACACATGATTGCCATATATTGATGCAACAGCTTTTACCGCTTGCCTTGCGAGGAGTTCTAACGAAGGACGTGAGATTTGCAATTACCAAGCTATGCTCATTTTTCAACTCGATATGCTCCAAGGTAATTGATCTATTGACGCTAGAATCACTACAGTCAGAGTTGGTTAAGACTTTGTGCTTGCTTGAAAAGTACTTTCCACCCTCATTTTTTGACATAATGATTCATCTAACGGTGCACTTAGTCCGGGAAGTGAAGCTATGTGGACCGGTGTACTTGAGATGGATGTATCCTTTTGAAAGGTACATGAAGGTTTTGAAGGGGTATGTCAAGAACCGAAATAGGCCGGAAGGATGTATAGTAGAAAGCTACATTGCGGAGGAATCGGTCGAATTTTGCTCTGAATATTTGGCCACCGCGGAAGCGATTGGTTTGCCCAAGCCTACAAACATTGACTGGAAGGGACTATCCGTCGGCATTCCATCGCCGGTAAATCGATGTGAATGGGAGAAAGCTTGTCTCTATACTTTACATAATAGGGTAGAAGTTGAGCCTTTTATTGAGGTCCACCTACAGGAATTAAGAGATAGAAATCCAAAAAGAGGAAGAAATGAAAGGTTGCTACAAGATGAACACAATCGGACGTTTCGTCAGTGGCTACGAAGACATGTTCTCATTCAGAATGGTGGCTTTTCGCATGAGCTAATGAACCTCGCTAGAGGTCCGTCGACGATTGTTACACGGTATACATCATACTTCGTCAATGGTTTTACATTCTACACTCGTGAAAGAGATGAGAAGCATCCTGTTCAAAATAGTGGTGTCAGTATCCATGCTATAGCCATGCACATTTCATCTGCAAAGGACAAGAATCCAGTCTATGGAACTATGAACTACTTCGGCTTCATTGAAGATATTTGGGAACTCGATTATTGTGGTTTACATGTCGCACTATTTAAGTGCAAATGGGCCGACAATAATTATGTAAAGATTGACAATGATGGGATAACAGTGGTGGACTTTAGACGATTGGGGTACAAAAATGATCCATTCATTATGGCATCACAAGCACTCCAAGTATTTTACACAACGGACCCCAGTAATGTAGAGTTGTCCTTAGTAGTGCCGATGAAGCCAAAATTGATCCGTGGTCAAGAAGATGAGGAAGATGGCTCCGACATTCCATCTTTCACACAGGGCTTGCCACCGGTAGAGGATATCGACGAATTCGATGATGATGTTTCCCACTTGGTTCGACCAGATGTTGAATGGACACGTGTTGAGAAAGCAAAGCGAAAAAAGAAAAAAACTTGAACAATATTATGACATTTATTTTGTACATCAGTTATTTTGTTTTTATTATATATATACAAACATTGTATTATTTAATTTTTTTTTACATGTTCATTGCTATATATATTTTGAAAATTAGTTTTGCATAAAGATAAATAATATAGTATCAGTAATTTTTGGAAACTACACAGGGTTATAAGGCCGTGTATGTGTTGGATAAAAACAGAATTACAAGGATTACACGACGGTTCGTCCAAGAACCGTCGTTTAATAAAGGGTAACCGTGGGAAAACGACGACGGGCCGCTGGGGGACCGTCGTCGTTTCCCACTGTTAAGAGGAAACGACGACGGTCCCTTGGACCGTCGTCGTTTCCACCCATCAGTGGAGGAAACGACGACGGTCCCAGGACCGTCGTCGTTTCCCAAGTCTAATGGGGAAACGACGACGGTCCCAGGGACCGTCGTCGTTTCCTCCCATCAGTGGAGGAAACGACGACGGTCCCAGGACCGTCGTCGTTTCCCCAGCATAATGGGGAAACGACGACGGTCCCAGGGACCGTCGTCGTTTCCTCCCATCAGTGGAGGAAACGACGACGGTCCCAGGACCGTCGTCGTTTCCCCAGCATAATGGGGAAACGACGACGGTCCCTGGGACCGTCGTCGTTTCCTCCCATCAGTGGAGGAAACGACGACGGTCCCAGGACCGTCGTCGTTTCCCCAGCATAATGGGGAAACGACGACGGTCCCAGGGACCGTCGTCGTTTCCTCCCATCAGTGGAGGAAACGACGACGGTCCCGGGACCGTCGTCGTTTCGTCCCATTTGCGTGGGAAACGACGACGGTCCCAAAGGGACCGTCGTCCAATCATTTTTTTTTTGTAAAAAAATTTAAAACTTTTCAAATTTCATTTTTCGAAATCCGCGCGAAGACCCACTACTTATACCACAATAGCCTTTTCATTTCTCTTCAAATTTGAGCGCGAATTACTTTACTCTTCCTCACATTCTCCAAATTTTTTAACTGCCCATATCCTTCACCAACCCGCCGCTCCTATTAATTTAAAATCCGATCAACCCGCCCTACCGTCATTGCCGCCACCGCCGCCTCCTTCTTGGTGTGGCCTTATTTTCATCTTCAAGTACAAGCAAGGTAACTTCGTATATAAACAAAAAACCATTTGCTTCTTTGTATAGTTGTTTGTCACTAAAGATCAATTTTTTAAAATTAGTGTTTTTGTTTTTAATATTTCTCTTTGTATAGAAACAAATAGGCTTGTTGGTTTTCAAATTTGGCACTTTACACACATTTATGAACATGCTTTTTTCTCGCACACATCATGCTCGACGAAATGCCATAATGAGTTTCTCTTTTCAAAAAACATAATAGAGTTTGATAAATATTCATAGAATAACTAATGCAAAATTACATGACTTTCTCTACCATGAAAATACAAAAATAATGACTCAAAACGGCATATGACCGTGGAGACCGCGCATGGCGCCCGTGGCGCCCGTGCTCTTGGGCGGCCGTGTGGGGCGCCTGGCGCCCATGGCGCCCGTGGGGGGCGCCTGGGGGGCGCCTGGCGCCCCTGGCGCCCGTGGGGGGCGCCCCCCAGGCGCCTGGCGCCCGTGGGGCCCGTGGGGGGCGCCTGGGGGGCGCCTGGCGCCCGTGTGGGGCGCCTGGCGCCCCTGGCGCCCGTGGGGGGCGCCCCCCAGGCGCCTAGCGCCCGTGGGGCCCGTGGGGGGCGCCTGGGGGGCGCCTGGCGCCCGTGGGGGGCGCCTGGGGGGCGCCTGGCGCCCCTGGCGCCCGTGTGGGGCGCCTGGCGCCCGTGGCGCCCGTGGGGGGCGCCTGGGGGGCGCCTGGCGCCCCTGGCGCCCGTGGGGGGCGCCTGGGGGGCGCCTGGCGCCCCTGGCGCCCGTGTGGGGCGCCTGGCGCCCCCCAGGTGCCCCCCACGGGCGCCAGTATAGGGTGCCTGGCCCCCCGTGTGCGTCGCTTGGCGCCCCTGGCCGCCCGTGGGGGCTGCCTGGCGACCGTGTGGTGGGGGCCGGACATCTACCTCTTTGTGTACCTTTGCCGTTTTTTAAAAAAATTAATGCATCGTGTACTTAGTAGTTAAATATAAATTGCTTCTATTATATTGGTATGACATAATTATTATTTTGTTTTGTTGTATTTTTTTTTTTTTGTACAATAACTATAGGTGAACGACTACAATGGAACATTCCAAAAAGGGACGAGCACGGAGGAAAAACCCTTCGGATCCAAATGTCGAAGGGGTGCGAAGGGCAACTATAATGAAACGCGTCCATATGGCGAGGAAAAGGGGTGAACGAATTCCCGTCACGTTTGACGAGAAAGGACAACCGGAAGGAAAGCACGGTGACGAATTGATGAGTTGGATTGGTGTGCTAGCTCGAGAGCATGTTCCAATATGGATACAAGATTGGCGATCTCGTGATTTAGACCAAGTGAAAGATATTATTTGGAAAGAAACCGTTACTTCTTTCACCGTTGATGGAAGCTTTCGGACTGCGTGTATAAAATCATGTGGTGAAGCTGCACGGAATTTCCGGCATGATCTGTACAAGACGTTTGTCGAAGGATTTTTAAAAGAAGAAAGTGTTTGGACACGGCCGCAAAAAGTTATTGACAACTACCCTAATATAGAAGAAGAGGATTGGGTGAAATTCGTTCAGTATAGAACATCCTCCCAATTCCAACAGCTATCTGATCGTGGAAGCGAAATAAGGACAAACAACGAATACTCATCAAGAGGAGGCCGAGATGGATATAGGAAGCTCGATCAGGAAAAGGTATGTCAATTAATTTTGTTCAAACTAAATCATATGTCATTTAATGTATAGAACATTATGCCATCATTTATACTAATAATGTTCAATTACATGCAGTTTAAGAAGACTGGGAAATATGTAAAAAGAGATTGTTTATGGCTTGAGCAACAGATGGGACTTGATGGAGAGTTGAAAGATGCAGCATGTCAAAAAGCTAGCGAGTTGATAGTAAGTTTGCTAACTAACAATGAATTTTTCATCATTAGTATATGTACTTACAACCCTTAATCTTAACTGAGTTATGTTTATTATCTTGTAGATGGAGTTCAACACACAGGAGAGCCAAGGCACTTTCGAATCAGTTGGCACTAGTGATGTATTGTCGCATGCATTATCTAGACCCGAACACAAAGGGCGTGTCCGTGGACAATCAAAGTTCGTAAAGCCGTCTCAGTACTTTAACCTAAATCGAAGTTCGAGTAAAGACCTTGAAGTACAGTCAATGAGACGTGAAATAGAAGAATTAAAGGCATTGGTGCGTGGTCTATGTGCGAACAAAGATGTGGCGCCGTCGGTTGATCCCAACAATGTGCCAACTGTGGACCAACACAACAGTGTTAAGGCTAGTTGCTCTGCCCAAGGAAAACAACATGGAGATTCTGATCCGCCAACGATGGCAGTCGACAGTCAGGAGTGTAAGCTCTATATTATCGATGAAGTGCAGGGTGGACAGGTGCTTGTTGCGTTTGGAAGAGCATGGCTGGAGAGCCTTCCCACCGAAACGGTGCATGGGATTCCCCTGGGGGAAGGGAACGTGCGAGTGTCAATCAATGTGCCAAAATTAAAAAAAGCACCATTACCTATACCGACGTATGAGGCAACAACTGTGGAGGATGCTATTAATGGGTTTGTTGCTTGGCCTAAAACATTAGTCGAGCTCGACACGAGTATGAACAAGGCGAGTCGAGGGCCTAGTCACGTTGCTGACCCAGAATCTGGAAAAAAAAAACGCCAAAGAAAGCTTGGAAAAAAAACCATCGACTCTCGGACAGAGGTACAACAAGGTGTGCAACAACAACAACAACCTTTGTTCGACTTTAATAACATGAGCATTGCGTTGAGGCCTTTGGCTTATTATGCCCATAGTTCCATGCGTCAAGGTAATCAGATTGAGGTCCCAATACCATACACGATCATGACCTTTGAAATGCCTGTCTTTCTGAGCTATGAAGATATTTATGAGTTCATTAATTTACAAGAAATCAGTGCAAATTGTATATTAGTCTACATGAGGTACGATATTCTATCTCAATAATTTGTTTAATCTAAAAATTCTTCTATATGTCAGGTACAGTAACAATTTTGATACGCTTATATGCAGATATTTGGAGGAACTATGTAGGATTAACGGGCAAGCTGACAAGTTTGCGTTTGTGTCTCCAACCTTGATCTCACCGGTGAGGACAGATACTGAAGATGCTGGCATGAGAGACCGAGCCGACAATCTTATCAGCTTTTTGCGGGACGCACCAAAAGGCCGGCTTTATCTTGTGCCACATAACAGAGGGCGACATTGGGTTTTGGGAGTCATTGACCCATGGGATGACCTCGTCCTTTATTTTGATCCTCTTCGAGAGAAGAAACGGGAAGATTTTACGGCGCTAATGAACATGTAAGTCAATTTTTAATATGTTCTTTTTTTTTTAATCTTAATTATTATATGTATCTTAATTATTTAGTTTGAATTTAACCAATTTGCTAGGGCCCTATCGGATTGGAAGATTATGGCCGGAGAAGGAATTAGAAGGAGACAAGACTATAAAACCAAAATCTCGAACCGTCCTTGTCCTATACAAGAGGGAAGTGTTGAATGTGGTTATTTTATTTTAGGTTTTATGAGGGACATAGTGTTGAATGGAATTGATGTACTTGAAAGTAAAGAATTTTTTACTTCTGATGATTTGGATTTAATTAGGGGAGAATGGGCTAACCATGTAATACAATTCATTAATTATGTTTTGTAAACTTGTAATGTAAATATTGGTATGTATTTTTAATTTGATCACTTGGATCGTGTATTTTTAATTTGATAACATACAGTTTTAGGCTAGCACAGGAATAAAAAAAAATCCAATTTTGTTTTAATTAAATAAGATTACACGACGGTTCGAAGAACCGTCGTGTAATGTCCGCATTACACGACGGTTCGGCCAAGAACCGTCGTGTAATCAACGCATTACACGACGGTTCGGTCAAGAACCGTCGTGTAATCTCCGCATTACACGACGGTTCGGCCATGAACCGTCGTGTAATCTCAGCGTTACACGACGGTTCGGCCAAGAACCGTCGTGTAATGTCCGCCGTACACGACGGTTCGGCCAAGAACCGTCGTGTAATCTCCGTGTTACACGACGGTTCGGCCAAGAACCGTCGTGTAATCTCCGCTTTACACGACGGTTCGGCCAAGAACCGTCGTGTAATCTCGGCTTTACACGACGGTCGGCCAAGAACCGTCGTGTAATCTCTTTGTTACACGACGGTTCGTTAAGAACCGTCGTGTAATCTCCGCATTACACGACGGTTCGGCCAAGAACCGTCGTGTAATCTCGGCTTTACACGACGGTTCGGCCAAGAACCGTCGTGTAATCTCGTCTTTACACGACGGTTTGGCCAAGAACCGTCGTGTAATCTCCGCATTACACGACGGTTCGCCAAGAACCGTCGTGTAATCTCCGCATTACACGACGGTTCGGCCAAGAACCGTCGTGTAATCTCCGCCTTACACGACGGTTCAGCCAAGAACCGTCGTGTAATCTCCGCCTTACACGACGGTTCAGCCGAGAACCGTCGTGTAATGTGATTTTGAGGACCCCCCACCTTGGTGTAACATTGAAATACCACGACGGTAACTGAACCGTCGTGTTATCTACCACGACACTGGATTACACGACGGTTGATGAACCGTCGTGTAAACTTTACACGACGGGAAAAACCCGTCGTGGAATCCACAATTTTTACTAGTGTAGAAAGAACAAAACAATAACACTCTCTCAAGCTTCATACATTGATAAAGTACTTGAAAAGTTTTCTATGAAAGATTCCAAGAAAGGTGCCCAACCTTTCAGGATTGGAATCAAGCTTTCTAGAGATGACTGTCCCGAGACATCGGAAGAAAGAGAGCGTATGAAAAATGTACCTTATGCATCAGCAGTAGGTAGTCTTATGTACGCTATGTTATGCACTAGGCCTGACATTTGTTTTGCGATTGGTATGGTAAGTCGATATCAGTCGAATCCAGGACCGAACCATTGGGGTGCGGTGAAGCATATACTCAAGTATCTACAGAGAACGAGGGACTATATGCTAGTGTATTTCGGTCAGGACCTTGTTCCTAGAGGATACACAGATTATGATTTTCAATCAGATCAGGATTCAAGGAAATCGACTTCAGGATCTGTTTTTACCCTTGGAGGTGGTGCCGTTGTGTGGAGGAGTATTAAGCAATCTTGCATTGCTGACTCGACCATGGAAGCCGAGTATGTGGCAGCCAGTGAGGCATCAAAGGAAGCGGTATGGCTTCGCAGGTTCCTTGGTGACCTTGAGGTCGTTCCTGGTATAGATAAAGCTATAGTGCTCTACTGTGACAACAGTGCAGCAGTAGCTAATACCAAGGATCCTAGGCATCATAAGAGGAGTAAGCACATTGACAGAAAATATCACATCATCAGAGGCTTTGTTGAGAGTGGAAATGTGACGGTTTGCAAAATCACATTAGAGGACAATCTTGCTGACCTGTTCACAAAGACTTTGGTGGCCAGAAGATTCGAAGAACACATTGAAGGCATGGGGATGCGTAATATGTCACATTTACTTGCTTAGGGCAAGTAGGAGATTGTTGGGATCTAAATGTGCCCTAATGATAGAAAATCAATATTAGGGATTTTCTGTAAATATTACATTTTGATATTAATAAGAGGAGATTATTCATGTTTAATAAGTTGTGTCCTATTTACTTTCATTTGTTGATTGTATGGTTCTTTTGAGCAAACATAAAATATTCATTGACTGTTGGTAATATATCGGATTACCATATGTATACAGGGTATACATAGAAGACGTGGTAATTTGATAACGGTCTAAATAAATAGTCCGCAATCAATGCAATAAGATTTGGGGATCTTATTCATGATAAGATTGTACAAGTTGTCTACTTCCTTGGAGGGATGGTTTGTCTTGACCATCGGATAGGTTCCGAGTAGAAACTTTAATGTATACCAGTATTAAGGTAAGACATTGGACTAGACCTAAAGTGTTAATTGATTCGGTTTAATAATTCCGTTTATAAGAATCAATGACACTTTGATTATCATCCTGCATTCATCTTAATCCTGAAATGATTACTTGAGTTCGCATCCATGACTTATGTACTTTAATGCACTACAGGTGAGACACTGTTAATTCATGGTCAATATACTTGTGTTTTGGGTGCATGACTTATGGATGGAGAAATCAAGATTCATAGATACGGAATCCATAGCTATCTTAACAATAGTAAATGTTATCTACTTAAAGGCATTATTCGGGGATTGAAAGATAGTATAACAAGATCTTGGCCATCAGTTTACTTTGTATTCTCTAGTGGTTTACCAATTATATGGTTTTATAATTGGTGATTATTTCAATAGAGAATAATGTAACTTTAAGTTAAAATTATTGAAAAGGTAAAACGGAAAAAGTCCTTAATTCAATCATGGATAACATATGGGGATTAAGCAAGCGATGAATAAATCATGGAAGAAGAACTACGTAAGAGAGCTTTCGTAATACGATATGTAAATAGGAGTTCAGCTTCAAACTTTTAGTGGAATAGTTTTGAAGTTGATAATTGATGAATAATTAATCTGTGATTAATATTTCACAATTATAGGAGCCTCTCTACATATTTCCATCGGGTCCCTCTATTAGCTCATATAGTTCCATATAGCGTCTCGGGATTTGTTCCTAATGAGATCGGTAAATTTAAATGGAATTTAGTAATGTCTATTAAGATATGATACTCTCTAACATGCAATCCAGAAAGGATTGGGCATGTGAAATTTGTAGACAAATGATTTGTCAACATGTGATTGGTTAATTTGAATTTTGGAAATAAGATTATGTTTTGAATTATTTAATTTTGGAAAACAAATTTTTCTCTCCTAATCTAAATGTGGTACACGTTTTTTAGATAGGTGGAGGGAAGAAAATTTTGTTTCAAAATTGTTCAAATATATTCCTAACATTAAATTATTAATTGATTTAAATAATGGAGATTATTTGATAGATTTTTTCTTTCATTTAAAATGTTGTGGACGGTTTTGAGAGAAGAAAATTTTCAAATATTCCATTTATTTAAATTAATAAATATGGTTGATGTTTGAGGAAAATATTTAATTCAAATAAGTGAATCTTATTTAAATTCAAAAAGGTTAAAAAGGAATTTGAATCTAGATAGGACTAGGATCTTTTGACTAGTCTAGATTCTTGATTTAAATTTTGAACCATCAATCTAGCTTAAATTTCAAGTTGTGGCCGAAATTTTTGAAGCATTCTCTCCCGTTGGAAAAACGTTCTTAGGTTCAATGAATCTAGCTCTAAAGTTGTATGATCTTTTGGTTCAAAATTTATCCGGAAAAATAATTATTAATTATTTTTAAAGGAGATAAATTTTGAAAAAGGATTGGACTTCTATATAAAGGCTAGGGATTCTTGAAAAACTAATTTTTGGTAATTTACAAGAGGAAAAACGTTTTTGGGAGTGAGAGAAAAACCAATAAGGGTTTCTTCTACTTCAATAAAATTCGGCTAGAGAGAAAGAGAGAAAATTCCATTGAATCAAAACTGTGAGGAAGGTTAAACTGAGTGATAATTTTCATAGGAGGTTAACCGGTTCCTGTTTTGTAGTTTTGAAGAAAGAAGCTGGATCATATTCTCAACGAGGAACATCGGAATTGAGAAGGAGGGATCTAGGCTTCGGAAAGCATTACCGGTCGCTTGGATTCATAGAACGTGTGCCCACACACACTCTGAGACGTGGAAATCGAGAATAGTAGAGAAGACACGTTGGTCAAACGCTCTAGTAATTCCGGAATCCTAGAATTAAGGTACGCTTGATCATGAATTTAATTTATTGTTATATGCATCATGAGCTTCTTTTCCGAATTGACATAAAAATTTTAAAACTTCCGCTGCGCCGTAATTCTGATACCGGATCCGATTTTTCTAACATCTTGTTCATTTTTCGCCCCTCAAAGTATCTATCTCTACTAATCTCTCCCAAAATAACAACTTCCATTTCTTTCTAGGCAAATATATGACACTTGAGTTCAACATCCGCTTCAGATGTTCGATAATCTAAAAAGTCTGCAACTGCTAAATCTTTGGTCTTATTGGGTGTTTGGATGTGGGTTTCAACCTACAAAATTGAATCTTAATGGTTGAATGTGCATTTGATGTTGCCGTTCAATTCAAATGATATATTTCAATGGTCTGCAGTATTTTGAATCATTTTTTACTATTGCATATTTCATTATTCCTCATTTAATTTTCAATTTCTAAATGAATATAAATTTGTTATTATCAATTAAAAAAAAAAACTCAATTTCTTTAAATAAAACAATCAATTTTAGCACAAATTCTAAAAAAAAACAACGATTCTAATTGTCCAACCAAATGCACCGTTAAAATTAGAATTTTCAACTCAAATCTTCCATCCAACACCTCAACTCAAGTTTTCAACTCAATTCAAATTAAACCTAACATTTTTTATTCAAAATCATATTGTAACAAACGCATGCTTAGTGTTATTGGTCTCCGTCATTTTGCCATGTTTTGAAATTCTTTTTCTCTCTTTATTGCTTAGATATGATCAGCCTAGCTTATAGTAGCAATGATGCCCATCTCCTTACGAGCATTGAAAAAGAGAAATTATTTAAGACTTAATGGAAGAGATGAATGGAAATCTGACCTGAAAAATTAAATGTCCTTGGAGGGCCAAACTCAAGTTTCATGATGCCATTTACACCGCACAATCAGTCAGTAATAAAATCTTTAAGACCCTAATTAAAAAAAAAAAAAAAAAGAAATTATTGAATAAAAAGTTTAAATGAAATTGACGTATGATAAAACAAGTAAGCTTAAAAATTTGCTATAACCCAATCAAATCCCTATGTAAAGTAAATTAAGACAACACCCGAAAAAACAAGTTCTTCTTGCAAAAAATAAAAGTAAATTAATGGAAAATATCTTCACATCAATGAAGCTTTCCTACCTTCCAATGTTCATGTGAAACTTATTTACCCAAAAAAAAAAAAATGTTAATTTCAAACGTCAAGGTCACATTGTTCACAGAAGTACCTGTTGTCAGCTTAAAGTTCAATTTGTGGTCCTTAATTACACATTTTCTTGTTAAAAAAGCATCTTTTTTAAAGAAGCGCCTTTGGAGAGTGGTGTTTCTTACAATGCAAAGAAGATATTTTGCTTCACAAAAATTAAAATAAAAATTAAAAGAACATAAAGTGCTCACATTTTTTTTTTATCCATATAAATAAAAAAACACATAATTTCACCAACTAGCTTGACTGTAAAAGTATTCATGAAGAGAAATCTTACTAAACCTTTAAATAGATTCTATTAATAAATTATAACTTTTAGATAATTACTAATTAAAATAAAACTTGTGATACTTATTATAAGCCACTAGCTATATATGGCTCAACTATCGGTAATTATTAGTAGTGCCATGGCCCGTGCGCGCACAGGGAAAACACTATGTGAGACTTGTAATAGTTGCGTACACGGTGTTAATTGTATCAAGTAAATAGTTAAGGTGATGAAGACATTGGTTTCATGGGGGAATAGAAATATGCTCACTTGATTCATGTGGTGGTTTTGTGAGACACTAGTAGTTTTTAGTTTTAATTCTTATAGAAATAAAGTAAATTAGTACAGGGATGTTTTCGTTAGACCTTAAGAGAGGCTATTGAATAAGTTAAGCTCCTCAACCATCAACTTGGATGATAAGAAATTAAAACAGATTAGTTATATATGGTGAAGTCAGATGCTCTAGTACTTCAACAATTTGTTTCATCTTTGCTTATTTGTTTAGATTTCAATTTTATTTTTATTTTCTTTATCCCCAGGAGATTAGAACGTCCAATATTTCATATTATACCGACTAACTTGATTTTTTCCATGATAGATATATGTGATGTGAACCATTGCTTCAATTAATAGAAACACGACAAAAAGTCAGTTGTTGTGAAACAAGATAAAAATGATTAGTGATCAACCGGTTTACTTAAAGATCTTTCTGAGTAGGTAATTTGCCTATGCTTGGTAAGATGGAAAGAAAATTAACAAGAAAGAAAGTAAAAATGAAAGTGAAAGAAAAAAAAAAAAAAAAAGAGATGAAATATTTTGTTTTTTTTTTTTAATATTTTTTAGTTTCATGGATTGAGAGAAAACAAAAAAGTTGTAGAATTAGTACTTTATTTATCTATATATATTATTTTACTTTAAAAGCAATGAATATTAAAAAGCATTTTTAGTAGTTTTTTTGGTGGAATTTAGTTTTTCTCACACTTTTAGAGAGAGTTAAAAAAAAGGGATTCCAATGCAATCTTTTTCCCTTGTGTTTTCCTCCTCCTTTTTTTTTTTTTTAATCGAACAACCAACTCTATCAATTTCCCTTCACTTTCTCTCATTTCACTTCCTTCCTTCCTCTTTTCGACATACGAAACATAACATTAGAGAGAAAGAGAAGAAAATATGCACAACTAATTAATACAGTGGCATATTTATTAGTCAATTAATACAAAAAATAAATTCTTAGAGAACGTGTAATATGGTGCTTAGAGAATATATAGCAGTGCATATATCCAATTAATCCGATGATAATAGTTTAGATGTATTTATTTTGTAATAACATATTAATATCCTTAATTTTGTCCTTCTTCGTCTAAATCTTTTATTTTTCTTACAAATACATTATTATATATGTACACTCTAGACTGATTTAGCTTTTGTAGAAAACATGTACTTTTTGTACTTGTTTATGTTGTTGTTTTTATCTTTTCCACTTTTTTTTTTTATATATCTATATATAACGAGAAAATTATATTTTTTTTTAAAAAAAAAAGGGGAAGATTCTGTTTTTCAAACTAATTAAATAATGTCTGTTTCTGAATTTAGTCAAACAATTAAATAGAACAGGGACTAAAAGAGACACTAGTAATAGTTTCCACTTAACTTCTTCCTTTGGTATTAAATCATGAAGCATCTAATTAATGGCAATGGAGGAAAAGTCTTGATAATATTTAGAAAAGTCGTGAGATGACTTTTGTCTCCTTTGCAAACAATAAAAAACGTGGGAAAAAACCCAGGCAAGTGCGTCGCCACCTGCCAGCTTATGCACACTTTGAAGTATTTTATTTTTTTGAAGTATCCATTTTGTATTTTGCTTCACTTTTAATTAGTACATCTGTGAGCGTCCAGACTCTAGAAAGCCAACCTCATCCGAAAACAGAATTGAAACGTCAAACCCGTAATCTGAAGAAGACTGATCAACGGTCTGCGGTTAAGAACCTGACTTTTACAAGCCAAATTTTTTCAAAGATCTGCTGCGGAAGATGAAAGGTCATTAGGTGAAAATTTTTTCATACGAGAGCAGCTCCGTTTTGCGGTGCCGCCACGATACATGTATCATAGTTACTGGGAGAGTCATACATAAATTTCAGTGGAAATGTATACTGATATTTTTTTATATTAAAAAATAATATCAAAGTGTAAAAATTGGGTAAAGTTTTAGGGTCCGTTTGATGTTTGGGTTTGAGTTAAGTTTTTTAAGTTTAAATAGTAAATTTTGTTGACTTTTCAGAAAAGACAAAAAAACATTTTTAGAAAAAAACAAACTTATTCAGAAAAAGACAAAAATTGATATTAAAAAGTATAGTTTAGTTTGAGTTAAACTTGATCACCAAACGGATCCTTAGTGAGGTTATACGAGAATTTTCAACTATTTATGGGAGAAAGGCCAACAAGACATAAAAGTTTAGGGGTAGAATTAATTTGGGTGAGATCATATGAGAATTTTTAATTTTTAATAAAGATAAAATAGAAAAATCAAAAAAAATTTGACGGTGGGATTAAAAAGAAAAAAAAATTAGTAGAGCTCATATTAGATCCACCACTGATCATAATACAAAGATATTGTAACTTTTACAGATTTAGGATTTTAAAATCCGTAATTTTATAGTTCAAATGCATACGTTATCGTATTTTTAAAAAAAATTAAAGTCTGTCATAATTCATACAACTTTAACGTTCAAAATTTATAACTTTCAAGATAATATAAATAAATTATTGCATTTCCAACCAACATGTAACAAATAGATACAAAATTTGGTGCTTAATGACATATAAAAAATTTAAAACCATTTACATGGGTAAGTGTAGCATATATGTGCATGGTCTTTAATAACCTCGAAATATATATGGCACAATCAAATAGGAACAACAGTTCTGGACTTATGTTTTGAAGTCTAAATCTGTTATCCTCGATTGGTTATTCTCTTAACTGTTTTACAATTGAAATATTGATAATGCATCGTGATTGTCGTGTCAACTTTTTTCTTTTTTCTTTTTTCTTTTTTTCACTATTTCTTCCAAATGCCGTAAGCCCAACCATTTTCCCCTAAAAAAAATAAAATCTAAAATAGGGTTTTGTAAAAACCAAAAAAAAAAAAAAAAAAAAGAGAGAGTGATTTTTGGTAGTTAAAAAAAAAAAAGGAAAAAAAAAAAAAAAAGAAGAAGAAGAAGAAGAAGAAGAGAGTGTTTCCCTCACAAAAGATGATCCTTTCTCTTACATTCATCATCCCAAATACGTTGCACAAGCCAATACTCTTTTATATTTTTAATTGTTTTTTCCTTCAAAGCATGTCTTATTAACATTTTTTATATTTGTCCATTTCTAAGTATGTTATTATACGTAAAGACGTGAGAGCTTTGTTCTATATTTCTTTTCTTCTTTCTACATTGATTCTTTTTTTTTTTTTTTTTCAAAGTAAATTTTCTCTTTGTTTTGAATTTTATAAGGCAGAATATCGAATTTTCTTAGCATGTGTTTGGTATTACAATCTAAATCCTAAAATTACAATCTAATTTTTATTTTTTTTTCCTTTAATTTTATTATTTACACAGTTATATAATTCAAACTTTAAAAGTTCATAACTTTACATAGACAAGTCCAAATAAGATTATTTTTTTAAATTGTATAAAATTTCGAGACGAATGAAACAAGTTCTATATTGATATTTTTTTTCTAAACATATTTCAAGTTTTTATATTTTTTTAACTTAAACAATTCAAAAATCTCAATAAACTAACAATTAATTTAAATCTTAACACAACGTTTTCTTTTTTTTTTTTTATTCCATTTTTTTTAATGTAAATACTCTCTCTCCTTATGTTGTTTAATGTGATGTTCTAACAGACTGACGTTTTTATGTAGATTAAACCCAAAAAAAAAAAAAAGAAAAGAAAAGAAAATTCTGAATTTGTAGTTTTTTTAGTCCTCTTATGTAGGTAATCATTTTCTATTTTGCCTGAAAGAGAATAAAAAGGGTTAAATGGTTTGTAGTTGTTTATTGTTTATTTTTTGCTTATTCATCTGACAAGTCAAGCCCTCAGTGTCAGAACACTTGACATCGTCTCCATCATATTAGCTGTGGCCTTTGATGCTCCCTTTCATTTTCTTCCGTTTGTTAACAGACGTTTGGAGAAAGAGTTAAAAAAAAATAAAAATAAAAAGCTGATGTGACAATTATGTTGAGATATTAATATTTCAATGATGTGATAGTCAATGAGATAAGTAAACGAAGAAATAATAGATCTGGACTCCCAAATTAATAACTGATGAGGATGTACGAGAACTAGATGATGAGGATGATGCAAGCGATGTCCCAAATTAATCCTAACTTCACACTCCAACCCATTGCTCCTCCCGAAGAATTTGCCTCTTCGCCCCATCCGAGCAAGAAGACGGAGATGATGATGATGATGCTGCGAGCTTAGGGGATTAGTTTTATTATTGATACTTCTTTTACGTTTTTGTATTTTTCACGTTTATTTATCCCGACCGCTAGTACATTATTTTTGTTGTGTTTTATTTTATCAATGATACAAGCTGTTACTAGTTATCTTAACAATTAACATTAATTTCATTTAAAATTAGAATATTTTTATCTGATTAGTTAAGTTATGTTTATATCAAATTTGATTTTTAATAAATAATAATTCTATATATTATTATTTAATATATTAAAAAAATATATAACTTTTTATTTGCGATGACATGTTGTCGCAAATATCAATCCATAAAAAATTATTTGCGACATGTCATCATATATGATTATTTATTCAAGCAAAAAAATCAAATTATTTGTGACATCATGTTGAAAAATAACGCCACAAATAATATTGTCCACGTCATTATCTAGTTAACTAATTGTGATGACATTTTTAAATATTGTATCGTCGCGAATAATTGATGTCACATCACCAATAACGAGAAATTCAATGAACTAATTACAATGACTAAAAAGCAACGATTGTCATCGTAAATAAATTATTTGTGACCATGTTTTTGTAATGATCGGGAAGCAACAACATATCCTTGCAAATAAATTTCTTGCGATGACATTGTGGTTTTTTGCGACGATTGGTTTGTTGTAGTGATGTTTGTTCGTAACTTCTCTTTGTTGTATTATTATTAAGCAGTTTAAGTTTTAAAACCAAACCCACTACAATAATCTAGGTCTTTAGCAATGTCGGAATTACCATTGTAATGTAGGTTTTAGCAAGGAATTTGGATTTTTTCTTCTTTTTCACTCTTTTTAGTAATTACTGCTGATGTATAATATCATAATGTAAAAGTATTCGGTTAAGATTTTCAAGGCGATAAATTGTCGCTAAAAATTCAATTACAATGTCAGAAGGAAGTTTGAATCATCATACTGGGACTAGCTCAACGGTTGGGAGTGAATATACTTTGATAGTAGCTCTCGGGTTAGAAAAAAGTGTTTTTGTTTCTCTTTAATAAATATGAGCTATATGTCTTATACAATTAAAATAAATAATTTAAAAATTTTGAGGACTATGCATTTGCCTGTGTTACTACCAACCATAAATAGAGAATTTAGTTTAGGATTGGTTGATGAATATATATATATATATATATATATTTTATATAAGAGACGGCAACGGCAGAGCTATTAATGTTTAAGTGAAGGCTTTCACCTTATTGGACTTTTCTTGTTTAACAATTTTACTTTTAAAAACTTTATATTTTCTCATTTTCCCTCACTAAAAATTGTTTATATAATATAAATCCCCTAAAAACTATATCTTTTAGTGTACGCCCCTACTAAAACAATATGCTAGTTCTATCGCTCAGTAACTAAGATCAAAATTAGTAGATACATCAAGACATCTGACTAAGTTGGCATCACTTGAGTGACTTTATTATTCTCTCATCCCACATGTTATTAAATATCACACAAAAAAAAAACATATTAGAGTCTGGAACCTGGAGGTGTTAGTTTCGCTTTTGACACAGTTCACCAATATTGAAATTTGGGGATTAACTATTCATTTTTATTACTTTTCATGTTCACTCTTAATCAGAGCAGGTGGAACAGTTCTAAATAATAGACCAAAAAACGAAAGAAAGAGAGAAAAGTATTTTGTACAACAACCACCCAAATATCATTATAGCAAAAGAACATCAACATTCTCTTAATCCTCGCCTATAAAAGAGGCAAACTACTATCCTTTTAATCTCACAATATCCCAAAACAAACCTGATCATTTTACTCAGTTTCTTTTTTTAATTTCACCTATTATAAGAGAGAGAAAAAAAAATGAAATACTTGGCAGTTTCTTCGTCCTATGCCACAATTCTCATACTTGTTTTTTCATTTGTTTATGATCACACTCATGATCAACACTTTCTTCTCCACATGGCCACTTCTAAACCCATTTTCCACACGCCAAATGATTTTCTTCACTGCATGGCCACTTCATCCAACTCTACCACCACTTCTAAACCTATTGTCCACACTCCAAACGATCCGTCATACTACACTACACTAAATGCAACCATACAAAACTCCCGTTTTTCTTCGCCTTCGTCCCCAAAACCATTCACCATTGTCACCCCGGTTCATGTCTCCCAAGTCCAAGCCGTTGTTTATTGCTCCAAGAACCATGGCGTGCAAATCAGAACAAGAAGCGGCGGCCATGATTGCGAGGGCCTTTCTTATGTGTCCAATAACAATGTCCCGTTTGTCGTGATTGACATGATAAACCTAAGTTCGGTTAGCGTAGATGTGGAGAGCAAATCTGCATGGGTTCAAGCTGGAGCTACGCTAGGTGAACTTTATTATAGGATTGCCGAGAGAAGTGAAAAACTTGGCTTCCCTGCCGGTACTTGCCCCACTGTTGGTGTTGGTGGACTCTTTAGTGGAGGAGGCTACGGTTTTTTGTCGCGAAAACATGGTCTCGCAGCTGATAATATTGTTGACGCCGTGATCATCGATGCTCAGGGAAGAATTCTTGATAGGAAATCCATGGGGGAAGATTTGTTTTGGGCCATACGCGGTGGTGGAGCAGCAAGCTTTGGAATTGTCATTGCATGGAAGCTTCAACTAGTTGATGTTCCATCGACAGTGACCGTGTTTGATGTCAAGAGGAATTTCGAACACGACACAACAAAGAAGCTCGTTTATCGTTGGCAAAGCAGAGCTGACAAAGTCGATGAGAATCTAAACATCTTCCTCTCATTCCGAACTGCGAGTTCTATTGACAAAGAAGGGAATAAGAAAATTGTTCTAGAAGCTTCCTTCCAGGCCACGTTCCATGGTGGCGTGGACAAGCTCCTTCAACTGATGGAAAAGGAATTTCCCGAATTGGGTTTGCAAAGACAGGAGTGCACTGAAATGAGTTGGGTCGAATCCTTCGTCTATCACAACGGATTCAGAAATGGAGAATCCTTGGACATTCTACTGAGTAGGAAACCTAATTCCCCTATAACCACTTTCAAAGTAAAATCCGATTATGTTGAAGAGCCTATTCCGGAGGATGCGTTGAAAGGAATGTTGGGACTGTTGTATGAAGAAGCGGTAGGAAGAGGTTGGATCGAATTTTTTCCTTCCGGAGGGAAATTGAACGAGATTTCAGAATCCTCGATACCATTTCCACATCGAGCTGGGAACCTCTACAACGTTCGTTACTTCGTGGATTGGGATGAAGAAGCTGGGAATATTACAGCGTCTAAAATTCATATGAGTTGGATAAGAAAGCTTTACGATTACATGACTCCCTACGTCTCAAAAAACCCTAGGGCTTCTTATTTCAACTTCCGAGACCTCGACATTGGTATGGATAACATCGAGGGTGACACCACAAGTACTTACAATAATATTGCACAAGCAAGTATTTGGGGTACCAAGTATTTCAAGAATAATTTCTACAAGTTGGTTCATGTGAAGACCAGAGTTGATCCAACTAATTTCTTCACCAATGAACAAAGCATCCCGTCGCTTCTTTCACATTAAAAAAGTCATGATTAGTGATTCTCGTTTGCGTCTTCATTAGCATTCTCATTTTGTGTCTTTTAAAAAAACATTTCTTTTACGACATGTACTACGGTTTATGAATTCAAATGAATAAAACTCCTTTAATTTGTTTGTTGAATGCTCTACGTTCATTTATGTTTCGTCTTTTCTATTTTCATTTGAAGCATCCAGCTGCTCCAACATTAATACGGTCCTTAGATTACAGTTGCAATTTTTTTTTTTTTTTTGGGTGTCATTGAAGTCGGCTTTATTCGAAAATTTCCTCTGCCAACTTCATTGATAATTCCTAAATGCTCTCCCCCACTTATGACCTTTAAACAAATTATTACTACTTCAAAAATTAAACACGGTGTATAATTTTTTAATTGTTATGTTTTCACCAAAATTTTGATATTGCAAATTATAGTTGGCTCTTAACGTGGCTCGTAATCTTTAGAAGGGAGTTGGTACTTTTTTCCTTTAGGGTTTCTCATCGTGAATTTGCTTTTTTAGCCGAATATTTGTACATACTCCGAGACGAAGTCATAAAATTTGCTGGGGGATTTGAGTAAATTTCGTGTATTCCTTAAAATTTAGTAAATTAATCAAAAACAAATTAATGAAAATGAAAATTTTAAAGATTATTTTCAGTTATGTCCCTGAATTTTAAAAGCTTACACTTTGCTCCTGAACTTTGAATTAAACCACACTTAATCCCTCATATCAGAATTTTAGTTTAAAAAAGTTAGAAAAAAGTGAGTAAAGTGCATTCATATAGTCTTTTTCTATTTATTTTTTGCAGAAATCCTAATAGAATAGGCTTGGTAAAACTAATTCTCATATTTTTCAATTTTTTTCTAACTATTATACTGATAAAAAGGGTTAACTGGTTAAGTTTAAAGTTCAATAGATAAAGTGAGAGTCTTAAAATTCAAGGAAGTTAGAATGATCTAAAAATTCATGAAACATAGATAAAAATAATACATTTTGAATAAACTCTTGAGATTAAAACAATTTATAGAGAGACTAAAATAAAATAAGAAAAAAGAAATACAAAATAGTAATATTTTAATGGAGTAATTACTTCGAACTGAGAGAGCGATAACCATCTATATTGTATTCATTCCACCATTAGGGCGTATATCAATCAAACCTTTAGCTCTATCCACACCTTCATAAAACATCATGCGTGGTTGGCAAAACTTCCCTTTTATGGCAACCCCAAAAGCGGCTAAAACCATTTCGTGTCAAATATGTAATTATTGAGAAGAATGCCACGCCGCCAGTCCCACTCTGGATATATGGCATAATGCCATTCGAGCCATCCAATGAAGGATGGTCAACAAGTCAAACTAAAAACAAAATTTGAATAGACCATAATGCCCTCGTCACATCTATCAGACTTTTCTCTGTCATCTCTCTCTCCCTCTGCCAAACAAGCTGTCAAACTCAAGTTATCTACTAAAGAGAATGTCAATTTGCATTCTCCAATATGACTGTAAAATTCATTATTTTGGTTTATCATCTTCCCCTTGTGCCCTAGGGCTCCTCACAGATTATCCACATATTTTTGATGGGGAAAACATTACCTTCCATTTTGTAGATCGTCCCAACATATTTTAGGGCCTTAAGCAAAAATTTCAAACGAGATCTTTTGTTTTGTTTGTTTTTAATATTTCTTTTGTTTTGTTTTTTGTTTTCTGTTTATTGTAATTTTTTTTTTTTTTTTTTTGGTTTATTGTTTTTGAGATAGAAAATGCATTCAAGCTGTTTGTCTTAGGAGTCCTAATTTTTGACATTTGTATAAGCAAATTAGCTTTGTCAAAACTTTTGACAGTTTTTCTTGAATCTTTGTCCACCTGTTTTTTTTTTTTTTTTTTTTTAATATTTCTTTTGATTTGTTTTTTGTTTTTTGTTTTTTGTTTTTTGTTTATTGTTTTGTTTTGTTTTTTTGTTTTTTTTTTTGTTTTTTTTGGTTTACTGTTTTTGAGATGCGAAATGCATTCAAGCTGTTTGTCTTAGGATTCCTAATTTTTGACATTTGTGGTAGCTAATTTGCTTTGTCAAAACTATTGACAGTTTGTCTTGAATCTTTGTCCACCTGTTTGTTTATTTTTTTATTTGTCTTGTTTTGTTTGTTTTTTTTTTTTTTTATTTCTTTTGTTTTGTTTTTTGTTTTTTATTTATTGTTTTTTTTTTCTTTTTTTTTTTGGTTTATTTTTTTTTTTTGAGATGCAAAATGCATTCAAGCTGTTTGTCTGATTTTATGTAATTTTCTTATTTTGATATAAATGCTTTTCCCCTTAAAAAAAAAAGTTCCATGAAATTCAATTTCTAACATACACGCACATGCTAATAGGTTACAAGATTTTTTCTTTTCTTTTCTTTTTCTTTTTTTTTTTTTTTTTTTTTTTTGTTATTATTATATTTGATTTGTCTTTAATAGAGTAAATTTTTCCGTTGACTCACTTTTTAATTATTATAATTGTTACTATCCTGTTGAAAACAAAGATAAGTTGGATAATATTCCAAATAAGCGAAGATAAAATTATTATCTTTCCACTTGTTCATACCAAACAACTAAAGGAAAAATCAAAACGTTTTTATTCCGTCTAATTTTCTTTCATTCTTAGTTTTCTATTCCTTTCCTTTTTCTTTCCATCTTACGAAACAAAACATAAGTATATACTTCATCACGTTTACTAATGATCATTCCCGATATAGATATACAGACATAATATATACTTCGCTTATTGAAAACATTTGAAAGTTTCAAAGATCATTCTGAATGGAAGCGGAAATGCAATTCGATAAGCAAATAAAAAACGATTAGATCAGATTACGTAGGAGAATAAATATTGGTGCTACAAGAAATTTCACCTTCAACAACTAATTTTTTGGTCGTAGAAAGCCTGAAATTAGTCGTAGAAAACCTTTTGTGACTAAAAAAATTTAGTCGCCCCATGGTCGCTGAAAGGCCGTCGTAGAATGTCATTTGTGACTAACAACTTGTAGTCGCCGAATATGCCGGCTTTTCGCGACTAATAATTTAGTTGCAAACTAATTTTTTGTTAGTCGCAAAAGAACTTAAAGGGTACCAAAAGTTTGTGTTGCAAAGAGACCAAATTTACTTTCACCGACTACGTGAAAGTTAATTGGCGACCAACGATTAGTCGGTGTTAAATCAATTGTTAAACATATAGTGACTAGTATTTTAGTCACTAAAAGATTAGAGTTTGTGACTAATAATTAGTCACTAAAGTGTTTTCATTTAATCTTTATACGACTAATGGTTAGTCATGAAATAATTTGTTTGCAAACTTTAAGTGACCAACTTTTAGTCGCTATTTAAGGGTAATTTAGAGATTTTATTTTACCTTCAACAACTAAAATATAATTGATAGAATGAATTGAGTTTCACTTTTTGTGACTAAAATTTGGTTGTCAAAAGTTTTTTTTTTTTTTGTTTTTTTTTTTTTTGTTTTTGTTTTTATTATATATATAATTGAATTAAAAGAATTTAGAATCAACATCTAAGAATCAAATATACAAAATCAATAAACAATTGCTGCAAAATATACATATTATCACGTAGGAATATATCTAAATAGTATTATCACCTAATTAAAAAAGATCCAGTCAATATTTAAAAATAAACATCAAACTAAATAAATGAGTATATCTCAAAATATAAAGATATGAAACCAACTAGATAGGTGTGTCTCGAAAAGAAGAGGGAAAAAGGAAAAATAAAAAACCCAAGTAATATCAAACGGCTGGTGCAGGAGGTGGTGGTGGTGGTGGTGGTGGTGGCTGCTGTTGATATGGTGTTGAAGGATATGCTCATCCGGTCCATTCATAAGAGCTATCATCTCCCTTCGCACCTCCTCAAGAAGCTCATCTCGTAGTTGACGCCGCAAGGTTGTAACCATCTCATTTCGTTCTTTTTGAAAATCCATTCGCATTTGATCAGCCATGTCACCAACACGTTGTTGAATTTGTGCTTCAACTTGAGATGAAGTTTGGGTGCGTCCTTTATGTGGTATAGGTCCAAAACCTGGTATATATCCGTTTCTTTCACAACCAAGAACCTGAGCACATATTGCAGCCTCATCCACAACCTCATTGTTGTCTTCTCTTTGTTGCCTTGGTTCGAGCAGACAGTTCTACAATTTTAACAAATAGATTAGCAATCTAAGCACTAAATTCAGCAAAAAAAAAAAAAAAAAAAGAATAAAGTTGCTAGTAAATATGTAGTTTGTAATACTAGTTGTGGACTGTGTCATTTACAGAAGAACAAAAAATAATAGAAAAAAATCATGAAACCTCTAGTGTCCTATATAAAACTCTATGATTCGAGCCAAAATAAATAAGTAATCTCTCCTTGTTTGAACCTCCACTGTGTATGCGTCGTTTCAGAGTTTGTTATTTGTTTCTTATAGCTTTGTCGTTTTTTGCTTTGATTCATATCCATTAACACGTACTGTTGTCGTTTCTTGTTGATATCCATAGAATATGTCGATCTCCTTCTTTAAGTATAATTTGTTGCCAATTTATGTAATTTATTATCTGTGTAATTTCCCGGTTAATATCGTGCTCATATGCTAAAGTAGATGCTAATATATATTTATAAAAAAGTTAAAAAAGTTAAAAAGGTAAAACATACATATCGTGTTTCTGCCTCTTCATTGATCCAACCATGCGCTGCATTCCAATGAGTCTTCCTAAATAATTCAATCCGTCCAAGCTCAACAATATCATCTGATAACTGTTAAACATATGTCATCTTAGTAGATCTACAGTACAAATAGTAAAGTAATAAGGGAAAAAAAAAGAAAAGGTGTTGCACCCTTGAATTTATATGCACGTATATTATAGTTGATTTCTATCGACGATATTTGCTTCATCTACAGCCACAGTTGGAGAAGAGAGAACCTCACGATCCAAGCCCTTACCTTTTGGCCATATGGATACCAGGCAAAGAGATTATAGACGGCTATACACACATTGATACATTAAAACAATAACGAGAACAGTCTAATAGATTTCCTTTGTTTTGTTTGTTCTAAATCTAATCAACTAAGTTTTAAAAAGAACAACATTTCCTAAAGATTTTTTTTTTTCTTAAAGATTTTTTTTTTCTGTAATACCAAAAAAAAAAAAAATTTACTTGATAACATAACAGTTTAATGCAATTCGTCATGAGATGTTAAACAAGAGGATCATTGCTCTTTTTTTAACCAGTTGAAAGTTCTTTATTCTTGTACAAAACGGCATAAAGTCCTAAACTTATATGTTTTAGTGTTTTTTTAATACTAAGATTTAAAAAAAAAAAAAAAAAAGAATTCAATTTAGAACTTTAACTTATTAAAGGCTTTTTATGCTGACTTCTAAAATTACAAAGACACTCCTTGATTCAAAAAATTAACGAAGTTAAGGTGAAGAAGTTTTGATCTAAAATATAGATTTTAATCTCTCTGTAATTTGATAAAACATAAGGATGTTAGGAAAGCTCTCCAATGTGGAAAATTGGAATAGAAAATATTAACAAAAAATTACCTCTTGTGTCCGGTGCGCAATAAAAGACTTAGATCCACCTCGATGAACATGTGGGAGTTTATCTCGGTTACGAACTGATGCATTAGATCTATTCTGTTGTTGAAATATAAAACTATTGTTGGCCCACCTCCTAACAGCTTAAGCTTTTGGGAGAATTGGTAAACTAACATGGTATCAAAGCAGGAGGTCCTGAGTTCAAACCCCTGTAATTGCACTATTTAACCCCCTTTATTATCATTGCGTGTTGGGCCTTTAATATGTTTCGGGCTTCTTATAATTTGTGTTGGACTTTCAAATTAATATTTGTTCGCACGTTTGCCCATTGTCTGGCCTGCACGTGAGGGGGAGTATTGAAATATAAAACTATTGTTGGCCCACCTCCTAACAGCTTAAACTTTTGGGAGAATTGGTAAACTAACATTTTTTTTTTTTTCACGGCCGGACAAGGAGAGTTCTAGGGTTTTCCAAGAACTTCAGTCCTGCTCTGATACCATAAAAGCCGAGACAAAGAATGGAGAAAAATATTTTCTTCTATTGAATACTTTACACGTACATGGGTTTATATAGATACAAGTTCCTAAATCAGGAATTTAACCAACTAATTACAGCTAATTACACAGCTAATTATGCCCTGTTTCTCAGCTACACAATAATCTAAAAAGGAAACAAAATAATTCAGAAAATCAATTTTATTTTTTCAACATATGTGTCATTTACTCTTGCATTAGCACACATGTTAAAAGGCATGCATATAGTTTAGAAGACAGAGCAGACTACATTCCAGGGGATATACTAGCAAGAAATTAAGCAAATCAAAGGGAAAATAAAAAAATCAAACCAGCCATTGTGGGTTGCTAAAAATGTTGTCACATAGCCACTCCCAATCCTCAGTTGATCTCATGTTTGAAGGTGGATGAGCTCGTGGATCCTCTCCATTCTTTACCATATCCTTATAGTATCTATGCATGCTACTTCGATAGTTTTTGTAACGATTGGAACAATGGCTATCAATGATATTCATCAAGTCTGGATCACTTAAATTTAAGTTGAACTTGCCCTATATCATGTGTTAAAAGAATTTTATAAATCAATATATATTTATAGACTTTGACATAATGAGGATTCTATTGCTTAAGGTGAAAACTTGCAAAAGCAATGATAAAACTTACTATTATTTTATTATTGTTGACATAGAGATAAACACAAATGCAAGAACCAGAGACAAGAAGGGCCAACTTTTCAAGTGGATAGTTTTTATTAATCCCTTTAATGTATGAAAAAAGTTTAAAGCATTTTTAGGGTCAAATCATGGTCAGCTTGATACACAAAACTTTGTCACTACTAATCTCTTTTAGGAACATACTTTACCATAACTCTAAGAGCAATGATACACATTGTAAAAAGTTATATCATAATTATCATAAATTGTAAGTTACCTTAATACGTGTATATATGATCTCCTTATCCACATCATCAACCTTACTCCATCCTTTGACTTTAAGTGGAGCATGATCTCGTACAATAATACCAATTTCAGATGCAAGCCTTGATGCATTTTTTCCATAAGGGTGGAGCTCACCTTGCTTATAAGCCACATTCAACTTCTTCTCTCCTGGGCTAATCAAGTGACTCGTGCCCTTACTTCGATTAGGGCCACGAGTTCTTTTTTTTTGTGGTGCTAGAAAAAAAGAAAAAAATCATCACACTACAGTATATCAAAGAATGATATAATAAATATAAGGCTGATTTAGATATACCAGAAGATGTTGGATCTTGTTGGCTTGTGGGAGAGAATGACTCAGAAGGGGTGACAGTAGCTGGTGGTGGAACTATAGAAGTTGATGTGGAAGGGACTGTTCTTGGTGTAGATGAAGGAGTAAGGGTGGATGTCCCTGATATTGGAGGATAAATGGTAGGATTGGTTGGGAACTTTAATGGCATGCATGAGGGCGTAGGGGTTGGTGTAGGAGTTCTCTTCTTTGGCGGCATGGCTGAAAATAAAAACAAAAAAAACAAAAAAAACAAAAAACAAAAAAAGTCAAAGCAAATAATGATTAAAGGGAAAAATATGAAAGTTTATTAATCAACCAAAAATGAAAGCTTATTATGGTTGAAAACGAAATAAGATTCATGAATGACATTAATAATGAATACTAATGGAGAACTGATTTATATTATGTTGGTTGCTGCATATTTGTGGAACAAATGTAGATTATAAAAACTTGTTCCTTTTTTCTTTTTACCACTTCTATTAACAAAAAATGATCAAAAAGGAAAAAAGGGACAGAAAACATCATTTTCACACAAATGTAAAAAGTAATTACTCCCATATGACCACAACTTTTACAACAAAACCAACTTCATTAGCATGATTATTACTATTATTATTGTTATTGTAGAAAAAATACAATATAGCAAAATTAGAGTTCTTATTATAACCATCAGATCTGTTTAAGATTCTCGTCAGTTTTAAAAATTTTTTTATCTTAATAAGATTCCATTTGTGTTAAGATAGAAAACGACAGTTTAATGCTACAGGGCGCAAGTGGATAGAAGTAGTAATAAATTTCCACAAGGGCATGTTGAGGGGGGACACAAACGACATACAAACAAAACAAAACGAATTCTGTCTTGAGCTTATTAAAAGATAAAAAAGAAAAAAGAGGAAGAAGAAGAAGATAAAGGAAAGAGAAAAAAATAATAATCATCATTCTCGTACTCACGGGGACAACAGAGGAGGAAGTTATGTACCCCAAAATAAAAAAATATAAATATTTAATTAAAAAAAAAAAAAAAAGGGAATGCAATGAATAGAGGGCGTCTAAAACATGACAGGAAGGCCCGAGCTGTTGTTCAACACAAATGTGAAGAAAACGTTTTAAAACTAATTATAGTCATAGAAACGCCCAATTATTTGCCACTTTTAAACTGCGATTTCATTAAACAAGAACAAAGGTCACAAAGGCTACAGATAGCTAAGGAAACAACAAACTAAACATACCAACAAACAAACAAGAGCAGCCAAAAAAGCAAAAAAGGCACAAGCACACAACAAATGTTTCCGAATACTCCTTTTCGAATTAAACTAGTTGGAACATGAAACAGTCGATTTATTCCGACAAAGGGATTATTAATATGATCTGACTACTGCTTCAAGTTCAACCTTTGAAATTAATTAATTACAAAACAAAGGGAAAAAGTAAAGCATAAAAATGTTAAAAAGTTCCATAAAGAAAATTGAAAATATCTAACATATTACCTTGCTATCATTCTAGAAAGATATAGCACTAGCTTCTCAAAGTCACTAACTGTTCTTCGTAGGACAATTCGTAGTACTTAAGATTTCTCTCCCCAAAATCCCAAACCTGAAAGAATGCACGAGAAAACTGGAACTTTACTTTTCAGTGTTCATAATTATCCAACAAGAGTAACACAAACTTCAGATAAAAAAAAAAAAGGAAATAATACAATGCTAATAAGTTCTTCCTAAGTTAAGAGACAAGTGAAATTGAAAGTACTCCTAGTTTAATAATCACAAAAAAAAAAAAAAAAAAAAAAAAAAAAAACCATAATGCAACAAACCTGTTTCGTAGTTCTTCTGACAGGGACTCTAGAGCATATACAAGGCATGTATTTGTAAGGGACGGTTATATGTTTTCTCATAAAAAGAAAACAAAAAGAAGTTACAAAACTGTAAAGTGCGCACTTAAATTGATAAAACGTCAGTAAATTGAGCGCCAAATTTTATCTTCTTTTTTGGAGGGAAAGTGTTTTTTTCATTTTGGTTTTATATTTAAGCTGCCTTTTCCCCTATGGAGAAATACTCTGTTTTTCATTTTAATTCAAATAGTATCTAATACAATGATTTTAAAAAGAAAATTAAAATTTTATCAACCCAGATAGAAGGAAAAAATTAGCCAAAGACATGTAAATTAAGCAGCTACTCACCACCGTAGCCAAGAGTGCGCCACCGTGTCGAGGCTGCTTCGAGACCACCGGACCACTCGGCATCTTCCCCTGCTGCAAATCTCCTTCCCACACAGTCAATGACAAATTTTGGCAGTGTCAAGTATCTGTTGTCGAACTGGTTCGCCATTGATGTCTCAACTAGACTTGTCAGAGTCGTTGCTCTGTTTTTTTTTTTTTTTTTTTTTTTTTTTTTTTTTTCCTCTCTCTCAATGTTGTTGTTGAAGTTAAGGTGAGCAAGTGTTGTTATTCGAAGCGTGTCGAAGGACCGCGGATCCGGTGAATAGAGCCGTCGAACTGCTATGGACGGGGAACTGGCACGTAGGACAGGAGGCGGCGGTCGTGACGATCCTCCACGGAGGAGCTTTACTGCCGATGCCGGAACTCCTCGGAGGCGTCGGCGGTGGAGGAGGAGAATAAAGCCCGACGGCGGCGTCCGACGAGGCATCCGAGGTAGATCGGCCTCTTGTACGGACTTTTGGAAGCTTCGAGATCCAAGCTTGACCGATCGCCTGAACGGTAAAAGCCACCGACTGTGAAGAAGATCGAGCTCCAAATCAAAACCCAGAAATGGAAGTAAAAAAAAAAAAAAATCCAGAAATGGATTTTGGCAAACATTTGTTGGAGATTTTCGTGGGCATTAGTCTGCTTTGACACAGACTATTTAGATGAGACATTATGGTGTGTCTGGGTGATGAGTTTAAACTCATCACCATCAATTTATTTTTTTTTTTTTTTCTTAAAAATTTTTTGTCTTTTCTAAAAAAGTCAACCAAAATCACTATTTAAATTTATAAATCTTAACTCAAACTCATACACCAAACAGACCCATAGGGTTGAATAAGTAGTTATTCCAAAAAAAAGCTTTGGTGCACAAGTTCAGTTTGAGTTGAGTTGAAATTTTTAAATTTAAATAATAATTTTTGTTGACTTTTTCAAAAAAAACAAAAAACTTTTAAGAAAAAGATAAAAAATATGATGAAAAAAATATAATTTAATTTAAACTAAATTTACCAACCAAACGATCCTTTATCACCGTCTTCCCCAATAATAATAATAATAATAATAATAATAATAAGTTGAAAATCTATTATTTTAAAATATTAAATACAAAGAAAAATTTTATGATTAGTTGACAATAATGAAGTTTCCTAGTGCGCATTAAAAAAAAAAAAGTGTTGGCCCCCACAAGAGTGTTTCAACTATCAACGACTTGTCAAATTATCAATAATTCACAAATCAAACATCCAAATTGTAATTAAAATAAAACATCCACAATAATAAATAAAGCATTCTTAAGGAAACTAAAACATTCAAATCCATAAGAAATAAAATATTAAAATTGAGAGTTTTAAAATAAAAAATATTATATGTTCTAAAGTTTTTAGACTCCCAAGAAAAGCTTTCTCGATGTACTTGCAAACTTCTTCAATAGTTAAAACGAATCTAAAAAATAAAAATAAAATAAAATAATATATTTGTTAATTTAGTAAGTGTTTAATAATTTAAAGAACTAAATAAAATATTGCTTATCAAAATATATTATAATTTCAAAAATAATATAAATAATTACCACTTCCTATAAGTCAATCACTCTCATCACTCTCATCAAGATCATCAATTTCTTCAATTAAATCATATGTTGTAGTGATATCATTTGTTTCCACACTGTCATCTGTACCAAATTCTTCATCACTGTCCATATCTGCATCTAATTCATGTTGAATTTGATTATCAAAATCATCTAATGGCACTTCATCGATCTCTATTAGCCCTTCATCTTCACGATTCAGAGCAATTTCTACATTAATTGCCTCGTCAAATGTTACATTGATGTCATCTGATCTTTCCTCTTGGTAAGCTTTACTAGAAAAATTGACGTCATCCTCAAATTCTTTTGCATTTTCTAGCATTTCTTTTGGAATATCTCAGAGGTGACGATGATGAACCTTTTGCACAATTTTCCAATTCGAACCCAGCTTGTCATCACGCAAGTAAAATACTTGATTTGCTTGGTTTGCAAGGATGAACGGTTGATCTGTATACCACTTCAAGCTTACATTAATGCTGGTAAGATGATATTCTTCACGTATATTATTTATTCCATCACTCTTATACCATGTGCACTTGAATAATACTACTTTATGGTTTAATAAATAGGAGAGCTCCCATATCTCAGATATAACACCGTAAAAGTCACATGTGTTACTATTATGTTCACCCTCTACCCAAATACCATAATTTTGAGTGGACCGACTAGCATCTCGACTTTCCGTATGATATCGAACTCCATTTACTATGCATCCACTGTATCGATTAATTCGGTAATTCGGCACAATCGAAAGAGCATACAACGAGTCACTTACTTCGTCTGGTGATGAATTACGTTTTGTTCGGATCTGTTATTAACCGTATTTGTTAGTGTAGAAAATATTTGCAATTAAAATATTAAAATATTATAATAAATCTTACTTTTTCGGTAAACCAAGATGGAAAATGTGATTGTTGTGCTTGTAAGATATTTGTGATCCCTTGATATTGTAAAAATTGTGCATGTTCCCTGTTGGACATTGAATTATATTTCAATCGTTATAAAAGTTTGTTAATATATATATATATATATATATAATTGATGTATTTAAAAGAAACTTACTTAATATACGGTTGCACTTCAGGACAATTGTTTAAAATGTACCAATGTGCATTGCTATGTTCGGAAATATCAATTTTTGTGTAGATTGAATCCTGTCTCCCAAATAACCTTATAGGTTGAGCAAAAACTGACAATGTAGACTCTGTTCGTTGTTCAACACGGTCTAAATTACGCTCTGGGCGATTAAAACGAGTTTCAATTCCATGAAGATACATTGAACAATAGTTTATTGCCTCATTGGTGACATACGCTTCTACAATTGATCCTTCTGGTCGAGCCTTATTCTTAACATACTTTTATAGAGCTCCTAATGCCCTGAAAGAAAACATTTTATGACGTTACATTAATTGTTGTTGTTTCTAACTTACATAAATAGTTAAAACCATGATTTTATTACCTTTCAAATGGATACATCCATCGTGTGTGTACTGGACCAGCCAACTTCGCTTCATAAGGTAAGTGTACCGCTAAGTGAACCATGACATCAAAAAATGATGGAGGAAAAATAGATTCAAGCTTACACAAACACTTAACAATCCCGTCTTGCAAGGCATCCAAGTCTGTAACATATAATATCCTCACACATAACTTTTGAAAAAACAATGAGAGCTCAGCAATTGCAACAATCACATTCTTTTTCATATAAGGCCTCAACCCCACTGTAAGGAGATGCTGTAATAAAACATGGCAATCATGACTTTTCAAACTAGATATCTTCCCTTCACTTACGTTCACATTTCTCAAAATGTTTGCTGCATAACCATCTGGAAACTTGACTGAAGTTAACCACTCACAAAATTTTCGTTGTTCTTCCAACGATAACGTGTAACGTGCTACAGGCTTAAAATCCTTGCCATCTATTTTTTATATATGCAATTCTTTGCGTATATTCCAGTCTTCCAAGTCACGTCGACCTTTGTCAGTATCCTTTGACTTTCTATCTATACTTAAGATTGTCCCATGGATATTCTCACAAATATTCTTCTCAATGTGCATCACATCTAAATTATGTCTTAGTTTTAGTTTTGGCCAATACTCCAACTCCCACAAAATGCATTTTCGTCTCCAGTTATTCGATGGCATGTCGTGGCTTGTAGTTTTTTTAGCATGCTCAACTCGTTTTCTTTTTCTACCATGCGCATCAATTTTTTTGCCTTTTCTATCTATTTTTTTTTTCCTGGAATATATTTGGCCACCTTTTATAATTGCTTCAAGAGATCATCACCTGTGAACATTTTAGGAGGAGGTCGTTTTCTACTTTGCCATCAAAACGTTTATCTTTCCACCATGGATGATCCATAGGCAAATATCGACGATGGCCTGCATAACAGATTTTGTCCCTAATACCGGTCGAAGATTTGTCCTCATTACAAGGAGGACAAGCAAAGTAACCTTTTGTGCTCCACCCAGATAGTGTACTATAAGCAAGAAAGTCATTAATTGTCCATGACACTGCGGCATGCATGGTGAAATATTCATTTTTTGATGCGTCATAAGTTTTCACTCCATTTTTCCACAAGTCTTTCAACTCTTCAATTAAAGGTTGTAAATAAACATCAATGTCATTACCTGGAGATCTATCACCGGGAATTAATATTGCCATGATAAAAAATATTTCTTTCATACATCTCCACGATGGCATGTTGTATGGTACTAACAGAACAGGCCACACACTATATCTGGTACTACGATCACCAAATGTGTTGAAACCATCAGTTTCAAGCCCTAACCTAACATTTCTCGGGTCCTGTGCAAACCATGGATACTCTTTGTCAAACTCTTTCCAAGCCTCAGCATCTGCAGAATGTCTAAGCACACCATCAGTATCGACCAGTTTTTCTTTGTGCCACCTCATGTCATCACATGTGTGTCACGACATGAAGAGTCTTTGTAGACGTGGAGCAATTTGGAAATAAAACAACTTTTTTTGTGGTATCTTTGTCATTTTCGTACCGGCCATTTTGAATCTTGGCGCCTTGCATGTGGGACAATGTGTAGCATCCTTGTGTTCTTTCCAAAATAATACACAATCATTAATACACACGTAAATTTTTTCATACCCCAAACCAAGGCCACGCAACATTCGCTTAGCTTCGTAGTAGGATTTTGGAAGGTTATGACCAGTTGGAAGTAATTGGCAAAGTTCTTCAAACAACATATCAATCGATTGGTTACTCCAATTGTTCAACATCTTCAGATGCATAAACTTAACAGTGATATTAAGAGAAGAAAACTTGGAACAACCAGGAAAGATCTCTTTCCTTGCTTCTTCAAACAGCTCATTCAAGTGATTAACTCCAGTATGGTGTGCTTCCTCTACGGTTGTCTCGTCCTGATTAATCCCTCGGGGTACTCCTCTCATTGCATCTTCAAGTGCAGGTATCATATCATCATTGTCAACTGGACCTTCATCATCCTCTCCCACGTCTGAAACAACCTCTTCTAGATTATTGACATTTAGATTCTCATCATCCTCTCCATGATATGTCCAATTCATGTAGTGCCTAGAGAAACCCTTAAACCATAGATGTCGTTGAACTGTTTCTAGATCTTGAGAATAATGGTTTACACATTCGATACAAGGGCAGCAAGTCTCGTTGTTCTTGTCCAAGTGATTACGAGCAATTTCAATGAACTTCTCAACCCCACTAGTGTATTCTTGTGATAATTTGTCGTTGCTCCATATCCAACTCTTGTCCATGATTGAACTTTTAACTGCTCAAAACATATTAAAAAATAAACTTTTTTAAAAGTTTTTTTTGAGGTTTTTTTTTTTTTTTTTTTTTTTTTGATGAATAAGCTAATATCATTCAAAGGAACAAATATAGAACAATCAATAATGGTTCGACAAGAAACAACATATTCTACCAAAAAAAAAACAAAAACAAAAACAAAAACCAAAAAAATACAACAAGAAAGATTGATCAGTTATTTGTTTTTGTGCAATGATATTAAAACATGAACTTGTCAGCTAATATGTTTGAATGAAATATATTCGTATACAGGATATGAAAAGCATAACCAATATTCAACTATCAGGATACATAACAATATTAGGAGAGAAAATATTTGAGATCATGCAATCAGTAATGAGAACACAAATTAGTCTTAAAAGCTACATCAAGTCGCAAACTATCCAACTAACTAACATTGACATATTCAACTTTGGTGTTTATAATACAAAAAAATTCAATGTGAATGCTTGCCTTATGAAAGAGCATCAATTTGTGGCGTCGTCTTTTTTTCTCACCATGCCCTTCTGTGCTCCACTTAATGGATGTTGAGGGAGTCGGAGAAAGCTGTGTGCTTATTCCAAATGAATAAAGTGACTTATCCAAGAAATGCCTTGCCTTAATTGTACTTGTTTGGATTTGGGGACTTCAATATTGCAACTTTTTGCAACGGAGATTTGTGCTCTAAGAATTTAGTAAAAATTATATTGATAAAATTTACTAGTTGACTTGTAAAATAAACATAGCATGTTCTCTATTTATAGTGCCTTAACCTAAAACAAATATCCTATTTCCTATTTGTTTTTGTTTTTGTTTTAATTTCAAAGGTATAATCTAATACCTAATTTGAAAATAAATCTTTTCTAAAATGAAAGTAATTTTGTTAATCCTTTTTAATTTTGAATTTTTTAAGGTAATTTTTTGAATTTAAAATCATAACAATTCCAAATTTGTATGTTTTTTTTTTTTGGGAGAATTATTAAGATTTTTCTAAAGGCGAATTATTAAGGTTTGTTTACTACAAATTAACATTAATATAATAACGGAGAAGAGGGTTAAATCTGAGAATATAAAAAAAATCTATGAGAGATTATTAAATTTAAATTTTTAAATTTTAACTATATGAGGTATTTAGAAGTTAAAATATATATATATATATATATACACACACACCATTTTTAAATGCACCTCTATGGTTCCATCCACATCATCTTTCCACTAACTAATTTATTCAAGACTTCACGTTTTTGCCGCTACATTATGTTTTTTTGTTTTTGTTTTTGTTTTTGTTTAGTAAATAAGCTAATATCATTCAAAGGAAACGTTTTTGCCTCTACATTCAGTTTTTTTGTCTTTTGTCTTTTGTTATTTGCATTTTTTTGGTGAATAAGCTAATGTCATTGAAAGGAACAAATAAAGAACAATCAATAATGGTTCGACAAGAAACAACATATTCTACCCAAAAAAAAAAAAAAAAAAAACAAAACAAAACAAAACAAAACAAAAACAAAAACAAAAAAAAGACGACAATATATTAACAGAATCAGCATATTAATACAAACTACTTGCAATGTTTAATTGTACTTACTTGGATTTGGGGACTTCAATATCGCAACTTTTTGCAATGGAGATTTGTGCTCTAAGAATTTAGTAAAAATTGTATTGATAAAATTTTATTAGTTGACTTGTAAAATAAGCATAGCATGTTCTCTATTTATAAATCTTTTTTAAATAGTAATTCTAATCTTAATCCTATTCAAATTTGAAATAGTAAAAGATAGCTCTTAGAATTTAAACTTCATAAGATAATTCCTAAATAATTTAAATAAAGAAAATCTACTATTAATTTAAATAAAGATAAGCTTTTAAAATTAAAATTCTCTTTAATTATCTTATTTATATACTGCATCACTTTCTTATTTGTTATTGTTTTAATTTCATAGGTATAATCTGATACCTAATTTGAAAATAAATATTTTTTTAAATGAAACTAATTATGTTATAACAAGCCCTTAAAAAATCGCATTCCTTGAGCGGGAACCAAAGTCCATTGGAGGGAAAATCTTCACAACCCCGAAAAATATGAAAAAATAAAAAAACAAAAATCAATTTTTTAAAAAATAACTGCAAATGCTCCCACATTCCTAGTGGGCCGTGTTTTCTTATTTCCACTTTCGTTCTCTCTCTCTCTCTCTCTCTCTCTCTCTCTCTCTGCCCTTTTTTTGTCTTTTCCTTTTTTTTTTTTTTTTTTTGTGCAATCACAAGAACTCAACAGCACCAGCCACAATCATATTCTTCCACTTCTGAATTTTCTTCAACGTGTATTTTTTTTCCATTTTTTTTTTGGTTAAGTTTGAAAAAAAAAAAAAACTCTTGATTTGTTCTTTTTAAATTACTTTTTAAACTAGTTTTTAACATACATTTTTTTTTAAATAGTTGTTCCAGGTTCTTCGTGCCAAAACCAGCCCTTCCAAATCAAGCTCGTCACAATCGCTTAATCTCATCTAATTTATCTTTGGCAAGTATATATAGTTATATATATATATATATATTTCTCTGTTGATTGTCTTTTTAATCAAGATATGAAAAGAATAAAAGGTAAATAGTACAAATCTTTTACATGATTTGATTAATATCTTTTACCTTCTACAACTAAAAGGTTAGTCATTTGATAATTTAGTCATGTAAAAAAAATAAAAAAAAACTTAATACTTTTTATTAAATGTTTTTGTGATTGAAGCTTAGTCGCAATAAAGTAAATTTAGTGAGAAAAAGAGTTTGGTTGTTGAATGTGTAATTTCTTATAATTTTTTGTAGCTAATATTTTAGTCACAAAAGGTCGTTACTCTTTAGTGACTAAGTTTTGGTCGTGAAATAATACTTTCAATGACTAAATTATTTTAGTCGGAAAAGTTTGGTCTTCCCTCCATTATTAATATTTGGCGCCATAATGTTTTGTGACTAAATATGCCTTTAGTCATTGAATCTACCTTTTTAACGACTAACGGGTTGGTCGTTAATAGATTTGGTGTCAAAAACATTATATTTCTCGACCAAATATTTTTGTGACTAATTTTTAGTCGTAACATGATAGTTTTAGCGACTATAAGTATTTAGTCACTAAAAGTTTAGTCGCTAAAACTACAATTTCTTTCTGACTAACAATGTTAAACCTTATTGTTGTATAAAGGAGGAGTATGGCATTGTGTAACATGATGATGTCGATGTTAAGATATTTATCGTTTGTGACAGCTATCAGTCCCTATAAGGAAAATGTTAAGTTGTGCAGCCCCACATCACTTAAGAATATATATATGTAATGGTTCATAAATAAAAGATCATCTCTAAACGGTATGATAAGTTGGCATCGGATATTATATGCTTGTTTATAGGATATCCAAGAAAGACTAAATAAGGTTTCTTTTGTAGTACACAAGATAATTTTAGTTATTGAAATAATCTTTGAAGTTAACCATTTTAGTAATTAACCATAATTAAGCGCAATCCCTGTGAAACAATGCTCGATCTTACTCATTCACTTTATTACTTATAATTATAGTTAATAAACAAATATAATTTCTTATAAATAAATCTGAATTTCAAGTAACTTTATTTTTATAATAATAACATGAACATGTGGATCAAAAAATATTTATATATTCAATGTTTATATGCTTTAAAAGCACCATATCCTAATAATCTCCCACTTACGTTAAAGCATTTATGACATATCACATTTGTCTAAACCTTCTAAGTGTCTCTCAAAATCCCTCAAAATCCCTTGTGCACAAGGATTTTGTACAAGGATCAGCAAGGTTATTTTGTTACGCGATCTCGCAAACAGTTACGTTCCCGCATTCCATTATCACGCTAATAATAAGATATGATACTTTCTCTTGATGTGTTTTCCCCTTTGATGGCTCCTATGCAGCTACATATTCGGCTTGCATTGTATATTCAGCAACCCAACATAGTTTTATTCTTCTCCATGCTATGGCTTCACCATTTAAGGTGAACACACAACCTGAAGTCATCCTAAAAAAAAAGTGAACACTTTTTTTTTTTTTTTAATTTGGTTCAGATTTGGATCCATGTATGATTTTATGGTAGTACTTTGAGCCTTTGGTTGTAATTGATGTCGTTTTCACTTCTTGACTAGAGTTGGAATCAAAGAAGTGCATGAGTGATTTAATTTGGTGGTTTGTATGAAGGATCCATTAAAGGACAACTAATCTATATATTCGGGCAAGAACCGATATTTTGGCTAGAACAAAAAATCTCTTACATTTTCAGCTGAGAAATTTTCAAGACGAAAACAAGAAGGAAAGAAGAGAAATAAGATGAGATGAGGTTATTCCTTTGAGTATATAAGTTTTTACTTCTCTCTTATAACTGCTCAAAAGTTACCCACCTCCCTTATTTATATGCTCAATTTTTTCAGCTTTGGAAATGAACTGCGAAATTAAGTGGATGTTTGATGAACCAATTCCAATCAAAAAAATTTCAACTCATTTCTGTCCTTTTTTTATTTTTTTATTTTATTTTTTTATTTTTTGAAAAATCAACAAGTTTTTTTACTACTTTTTAAGAATCAACCAACTCCAATGAAATAGTTTCAACTCCAACCTAACAATCAAATGCATGCTAATATCCAAGGGTCACCTTTTGGCTACATATGGACCATTTACATATATAGCCAAATTACCACTATACTTTCAGAAAAATATCTAAAAACTTATTTGTGAAATTGAACAAAAAAATAAACCAATCATGTTGTGCTGACAAAAATACCCTTAAATCTAATTTAAGAAACAAAATGTTAAATTTTGTCATAAAATATAGTCAAATGGAAATTTAAAAATATCTAAGAACGTTCCCCTTTTATTTTCACATATTCAAATCCCTTTAAAATTCCTATCTATGAATACGTTTTATTTCTTTGTTGTTGATTTTTTTTATTTGCTGTCAACATTATATTGATGTGTGGTCTATATATTATTAACTAATATTTTGTAAATCTACATATATACATATATTGTTTTTTTTTTTTTTTTTTGCATATTGACACGGTCAATATGGAACAGATTTGAAAAGCAATAAAACCTGCAAATTTAAAGTTCTTCTATGAAGTAATAAGGTCATTGTCAGCTACCATGACCATATTTTTATTAATCAAGAAAATTTAATATAATGTAAGTCCTTTTAGAATGGATATCGTATGATGAAACATAATCGTTAAAGTGACAGTCATTATTATAATAACCACAAGGTCAAACATAAGTGAGTAATAAAATCAACGAGGGGAAAAAAGAAAACCTAGATGGATGAAAAAAGAAAATAACGTGATTTCGGATTTTTAATGATGAATTGAACATATCTATGGAAAAAGAGTTGAAAAAATAAAAAATAACCACCAATCTCAAATTTCCAAACCAATTTAAAAAAGGAACAAGGTGTTTGCATGAGGTAAGGGATTTATTTTAATTCCTCTAAAAAAATCAGAACATTAAATCAAAGGGTTGAGAAAATTGTGCACTTAATAACGTGAATATATGTTTTTTCTCTAAAAAAAAAAAAAAATCTAAAAAACATAAATTGTGAAAGGGTGGTTTGAACAAACACTGAATTTTAAAATTCATTCAAATTTGTATTAAAAAAAAAAATGAAAACTGTTCAAATTTGACTATTTCATGTAAATTCTTTGTACAATTACGACATCATAATAAAAAACCTACAAATTCTTTTGGGTCTCTTACGAGACCTCGAGGCCGAAACAAAATAAGGGACGCGGCCAAAACTTCTTAACTTTTCAATAATTGCATATTATTTAGATTTTCTCTGGCACGATCTAGTTTAAATTTCAACATTTAAGATTATTTATGTTAAACCTCATATTTTTTTATGCAATTGATAAGACTGTCAAGATGACACATAGTCTAGCGATTCTTTTATGTAACGTTGAGGTTCAGAATACAAAATTCTCAACCCCCCAATTCAAATATATAGCTTTCAATAGTAATTCTTTTTTTATAATCATTCATGGTTACAGAAAAAGTTATAAAAAAATAAATAAATAAAAAGAAAATCTTAATTACTTTGATGATGTGACATATTAGATGACATGTTGGAGCAGGTTAAACAAATGGTTCACCCTAAATGTTAATTAAAAAATCTTATAAAACAAATATTAAATATTTAGAGTCAAATTTAGATTCATGGAAGGGAATTTTTTTCCCTTTTTAATTCAATTGCCTTTTTTCAAAAAAAAAAAAAATTTGTTACAACTTCTTATTTTTCATTCTTTCTTTCTTTTTATAATTAACTGGTATGGCATTACATATACTGCTAATTAGTGTTTTCACCAAACTGTTACCTTTTTTTTTCTTTCTTTCTTTCTCTTTTTTTTTTTTTTTTTTTTCCTCCTTTCAAAATGAAAAAACTTCATATATTCTAAGTTTTTACGTAGTACACTAAATTATTTTTCAAGAGGATTTTTATCGTTCAAACTCAAAAGCTTATTTTTTAGGTTTATACCTGATGGGCTAGCAATGTAGCTGTGGCTAATTGTTTTACTTCTCTTTTTCTTTTTCTTTTTTTTCGTAGCTCAATATTGTCTTACTTTTAAAAACAAAAGGTCAATATTGTATTAATTTAAGTTTATCTGTTTCTTTATTTCTTTTCACTCACTCTTTTTTTTATTGTGTTCCCCCACCCCAAAACACCCCCCCCCCCCCCCCTCTCTTCTAATGTTATATTATGTGTTTATGTATTATAAGTCAAGTTAATCATTTTCTTATTCTCAGTTTTTTCCAATGCATATAATATAGTGTTCTTATGTAAATAGAAATGTACTTATTTATTTTGATATTCATTTTTTCTTTTTCTGCAAATATACCGTGTGTTTATGTACACGAAAATTGTTTTATATTTATTATCAGTTTTTTGTTTTTTTTTTTTTATGTTAATGGTTTTTTTTCATTTTCATTTCTTTTTGATAATCCGTAGGATCATGAGCCTATAAAGCTACTTAACATTTTTTAACAAAAAAAAAAAATCCATAATGAAAAAGACTAAGAACGTGACTCATAATTAAGGGATTGAATTTTTTATTTAGATTCTATTTAAATAAAATTATAAAAGCCATGTAGCTGGTTAAAAACAAGTTGCCAATCTAAAATTGAATTTGATGAACTTTCTAAGTTTATTGTTCATTAATTACCATTAATTTTGTTCTCGATCTCAGCCTCTATCTCTTTCTTCACTCTCTCTCCTCTATCTTCTGTTGTCCTCTCTCTCTCTTCTCTCTCTCCCTCTGCCATCTCTCTCTCCTTTCTCTTCACTCTCTACACCTCCTTCCGCCCCCTTCATCTCCTCTTTTGAGATCGCAATTCTCCGACAGCCAGAGCCAAAGGTGGCCAACGGTTTTATATGGAAAAGAAAAGCCCCATCTTATAAATGACCAAAGTAACCTATCGGAATACTCTTCAGCGACGGTAAACCATAAGTAGTCTTTCTTGACTTACAATATTACCTTTCTGGCTGGCAGCAGTATTTTTATAAACACATATTATGTTGAAATCATGATCAAAAGTCATATGCTACTGTAGATGGCACGATATTGCAAGGGTGTGCCTTTAGGGGGAAGCCTCAAAGTCACATAATTATATATGTAAGAATAAACAAAAACCTGTAGAAATGCAGCGTGATCTGCAAGCCAAGCGTACATTATGGGATTCGAAGTAATAGGACTCGTTGTTACAAATTCTCTCTTCCTTCCTTTCTTTTTCTTTTTCTTTATCCCTTATTTTTTTTTTTTTTTTTTTTTTTTTTGTTGGGTGTAGATACTAGTGGAAGTGGTGCACAAAAAAACCACCAAACCCTCTCGTCCACCACACTCTGCCCCACCATTGCATGCATTTTTGTGTCACATCATCAAATTAACAGATAACAATTGAAACTACGCACCCCATTATGTATAGTAAGTGGTATCTGTTTTGATTTTTCCCAACCATGTACAACAGGCATTCCCGATTTGAGTTTTTCCCTAAATTGTCATCATTCAAAATTGACCACATGTGCACCCTAGTAGATAGCTATCAATTAGGTTTTCTCCCGCAAAGACTCATGCCATGTTTGGCACTTTCGTTTTACTCAAGTGAAACTGTACTTTTTTTATCTTTTTCTGAAAAAGTTTTTTGTCTTTTCTGAAAAAGTTTTTTGTCTTTTCTGAAAAGTCAACAAAAATTACTATTAAAACTTAAAAATCTTAACTCAAACTAAAACACCAAACACCCCCTCAAAACGTCTAACTAGACTGACTGACACTACTAACGGATTAAGTGTGACGCCCCGACTTCCCAAGCCAGGTCGACACCGTGCTTACTTGTACTTAACTTGCTTGAAAATTTGAGAAAATTTTTATTTTTTTTATTATTATTTTTTTTTATTTTTTATTTAAAAAAAAAAAAAAAACATATTCACATAAATTATCTTATAGAGAAAAACTTGTCACCCATACATACCAAACTGAAAATACCTTCTCGTGTCTTCAAACTTCATACATATAACAAAACATAATTTACTTTTGAAATATTAACATATTTTCTGAAAATTGGATGCGAAAAATTATACGTAGTAATATCCCACACCGCCTTTCACCCGCCGCATCGTCCGCATAGCCCACCACTTAAGCTGCAGGCTTCTTACCTACAGTATGAAATATAAGAGTAAGCTTTCGCCCAGCAAGTTCAAACATAATCTCACAAAATATTTCAAACATCTTTAAAAAGAAACATGCCAATCATCACAAAACTCATGCATGAACCATTTATGATTGATTGAATGTCTTATGTTTCATTATAGACTCAATCTTTATTATCTTGTCTCAACATGTGGGCCCATAGTGTACGTACCAAAAGCGCGCAGCCTCCAGACAAAGCTAGGGTTTGCAAGGCCCTAACAGTTCTGGGAATTAAACTGAACCCTTCACGATCACGGAAGGTAAATATCACAACTGAAACATGTAGCCTCCACGATCACAGGAGGTTGGTACGGCACCTTACTTATCTCATCTTACCATGTGGTTTAACATTAGTGAACATGCCTCATGATGTCACTATGTCATATCATACTCAACATTTGTCATAACATGGCCTTCTTGAAAACATGGCATTTCTGAAACCATGGCATTTTTGAAAACATGACATTTCTGAAACCATGGCATTTTTGTAAACATGGCATTTATGAAAACATGATATTTCTGAAAACATGGCATTTCTGAAACCATGGCATTTTTGTAAACATGGCATAACATGTCATAACATAACTTAGCACAACATAGCGTAGCATCACACATTATGGCATCACATATCATAGCATAACATAGCATGTATACTTGAAAATATAGTATACTTGAAAATAGTCTTTACTATTTTCATACTGTAGGTGAGGTTCGATACTTGCCTGTTATGCTATTTCCTATTGTTCCAACTTAGGTGGCAACTGCAGGTTCCTTCCTGCTATTAAAAAGAACATAGAATAAGAATCCTATAAAATGTTGGTGACCTTTCCAACATTCTAGTTATATGTCCCCCATACATGTCTTGATTATTTACTAGGTTACTAATCGTAACCCTAGAGTTTGTGGTCAACCATACTTGATTCATCGCTTGTTATTATTGGGCCTAAGCCTAGTAACTCGGGTATCCTACCCGGTTACTATCCGTCAATGTCTCGTTACTAAACTTTGGCTTTTAAAATCCAATTTGAAAAATTTGGCTAAAAATCTTTTGTTTAACTTTAAAATTCGTGGTTTTCAAAGTAGGACTTTATAAAAATCAATAAATGCTGAAAACTGCCTTTAGAACAGTTTTCACCGTCAAAACAGTGGTGTTGGTGCAAAAATACAGTTTTTCTGCATGTTTTTAGAAAATCCTGTGCAGGAATTTCTTACTCTATGCACAGTTTTTATAGTTCAGGTTGTATTTAAAAATCCAGATTGAATTTGAAAAACTTGTCTTCACAAAAGTTCTTGCTCTTGAAAAATTCTAAAACTTTTGTGTTTTAAGAAAAACCCAGTTCTGCTTGGATTCTTGTAAGTTTTAATTTGAAACTTACTGGACGTGTAGACTAGGTCTGGGCAGATCAGCCTCGGATTTTCGTAAAAAAGGAGGCCATTGGAGCCTCATTTTGCAAATCCTTTTGCGATACTCCCTAGGAAAAACTGTTCCGAGCAACTTTCATGTTTTAAGTTTTTCAAAATTCGGCCTCTAAAGGCCTCAAAATCGGCTTGCCGTAAAACTGGTCAGGATCCACCCGAACCTGGCAGTTTTTCGGTTTAGAGTTCGTTTTACGTCCTAGACGTGGAATCTAGCTCAACCAGCCACCACGGGAACTCTAATACACACATGCAGCGGTTTTCTAGCGTAAATTTTCTTTAATCACAATTTCTAACATCACCATGCAAACCTAATTGATAATGGATCAACTAAGTTGCATGATTTCGGTTGCACAAAACCTAACAAGCATACTAATTAAATTCTAGCAACCTAGCACAAAATTATCATTCACCAACACTAGGGCAGATTGGGGACATATAATAAACTAGTATTTAGCATGCAAATTAAGAAAATTAAAGCAAGCATGCACATAAAAATCAAACCACCCCTAATTCTAGATCAAGCACAACCCTAGATTCCTAACTTTTGGCACAAAATAAATTGAGCTTATGCTCTTACAATTTCAACTTGAAATACATGTAAATTTCAAATTGAATACTTAATTGAAAGAGATTAAGGTCTATAATGGTTTACCTTGATTTATTGAAGAAATTGAGGCTAGGGTCTGGTCACAAAAATTTTCCTCCTAGGACACCACCCAAGGCCGGTTTTGTTGTACCAATTGGCACCAAAATTGGCTGATTCTTAGTGGCTGCTTGCACCTAAACTAAGCACTCTTAAGTCCAAATTTTCTCACTCACTCACCCTCCCCCCCCTTGGCAGCCGGCTGTTGGCCCCAAAATTGGGCACAAAAACTGCCAAAATTTTTGCTTGAACTTGTTAGGGGAAACCGAAGACTACAAACATCAAAACCCGTAAGTTTCTCAATTTTTTTTTCTTCACTCAATCACCCACTTGAGATTGCAGATTTTTGGAGAGGGAAAATGGGTAGAATTTGGCTGCTTTCTCTGAATTTTTTATCAGCCAAAACTGATCCCCCCATGAGCCTATTTATAGGTGAAAAATGGGACCTTTTTGCAAAAATTTTTGTTCAACTTTTGCTCATAAAATCCATAGAGCAAAATTAATTCTATTTTGACCCCCCCCCCCCCCCCCCCCCCACATGGCCGGCCACCTAGTGGTTCTAGAACACTCCATAATCTTCTAATAAATTTTTTTTAAGCCTTAATGATGTCATAAATCAAAAGGTAATGACCTAAGCCTAGTTAAGGCTTGTTTGGCTTTTTCCTTAAAAAGCAGTCCACTTTTAAGCCAACACAGATATTTTTGGTACTGTACTCACTAATACACCATACTGTGGTATTGTAAAGCAGACCAAAATTTATCTGTGTAAAAATGGACAGTACGAAAAATTTTCTTTTTTCTTAAAACTTTTTGGCCCAAAAATTCCTATAATTGTGCTTGATTTTTCTATGATTGTTTTATTTTTCATTTATATTTTCTTGTCCATAATTTTGATTTTTGCAGTATATTTTCCACACTGCCTGTCATATATCTGTGTAGTCAACCTGTTGACTTTTTTTTTTATTATTATTATTAGTCAAACTTTAACCAACATGAAATTATAAAATTCTTCATTTCTTTTTGCTCAAAAGGTCACATGCTTAGCAAAACAACTGTTTATTGAGTCTCATAATTAATTTGATGAGAACTCAAATATTTACCGATAAAATTACGAGTTTCGCATTGATACTCATAATTTTCATGAAACATTACATAAACACATAATGCGAACTTAAATTTCTTAGACATAAGGAAATAATAAGTTCGTAGAAATTTTTGGTTATTACATTAAGGGGGTGTTTAGTGGGGGCACGTGCCCACCGCAAGTTTTTTAAATTTCAAAAGAGTCCTTACATTTCTTTTAATGGTGTTAGTGTGCCTCCATTCAAAAGTATTATATTTTTAATAGGTCCAAACTTAATATTTAAATTTTTTTATTAAGTTTAAATACCATAACTAAACTTAGATTTATTTTATATTTTAGTATTATAACCAACATTTAATTCCTTTATTTCTACCAATTTATTTATATACATTTTTTGCTATTCGTCTTTTAATTATTATTTTCTTGTTTTTTAAAGACATTGACTTGTAATATTAACATTCCGAATATTGTTGCATATATTTTTTGAATAATTGGTATGATTATTCATCCTAAAAGAAAAAAATAATGGTGTGAAAGAAAATAAAAGTGAAAATTAAATTTTAGCTTAAAAAACAAATAATTTGTATTAGATCCTAGACTAAAAGCTACAATTTTTAATTAGAAATTCTGACATTTGAGATAAAGTTTTAGAACGAATTTTAATTTGTTGATCAAAGTTACATAAAAATTTATTAAATTTCTTTATTCATTTAATGTCATTTTTTTAATATTAAAATTTCATTCTCTTGTGTTCCCACCAAAGAAAATTTTCTAGATCAGTCACTGCTGACTCTAGTTTTTTGTTGTCGTCATTTCAAAGTTTTTCCCGATGAACATCCCTACTTTGAATGATTCTTTGTCCATATTTTTACAGTGTCATAATGGTATCTGAAACTTGCTTCGTGTCAATCCAATGTTTACTGCTGGTGAAATTTTGGGCATCACTTCAAATACATTCACTTGTCATGCTTATTCTTTGCACTACTACAAAATGTGGATTTCACGACAGAGCTTCCACAACCGTTTTTTAAAAAACTATCGTGGAAAATGCGGCAAAAACACGGAGCAGAACAGAGTTTCCGAAAACCGTCGTGGAAGCCAAAGCTTCCACGACGGTTATGAAAAACCATCGTGGAAGAGCATGCTTCCACGACGGTTTCTAATAACCGTCGTGGAAGCTTGCAAAAAAAAAAAAAAATTTAGATTCCACGACGGTTTTTATAACCGTCGTGGAAGCATGCTCTTCCACGATGGTTATAAAAACCGTCGTGGAAGCTAAAATTTTTTTTTTTTTTTTTATGCAAGCTTCCACGACGGTTTTCAGAAACTATATTCTGCTCCGTGTTTTTGCCGTATTTTTCACGACGGTTTTTTAAAAAACGGTCGTGGAAACTCCTTTTTTCACAAATTTTTTTTTTAAATTTTTGGATTTTACCACAACGGTTTTGGGGAAAACCGTCGTGGTATGTTCACATACCACACATACCACGACGGTTTTCCCAAATAACCGTCGTGGTAGGTACTAAGGCCGGAATTTTGAAAAATTTTGAATTAAATTCAATTTTTTGGAGCGTTTATTAAAACCCAAAAAAATACCCTATTTCATACCCCATTACATTCCGAGTCTTTTTCACTTTTTCACTCTCTAATACACACTCTAACTCTATACCCAAGCCGCCCAATTTTCTCCCTCTATTTCTCTCTCTCTGCTCCCTCCCTACTTAAAATCTCCAAAAACTCGTTCTATCTCACCGTGCCTCCTCTCTCTATCTCATCTCTCAAATTTTTCTCATGGCTCCATTCTCTGATGGCCTCCTCCACCACTCACGGGGCCTCCTCCATTCTCCGACGGGTCCATCAAGGAACTCAAGCGGCTTTCCCTCTCTCTCTCGACGCACTCCGCTCGTACCCATTCCGCACTTCGCCCATACCCACGCTCGACAAGCCGGTAAGTTGTAATGTATATTGCTTGGGTAATGCACGGATTTGGGAATTTTCGTCCAAAATGTTGATTTTGTTGATTGTGGTTGTTGATAAAATGTTCCGTCTAAAATGTTGATTTTGTAGATTGTTGAGTTGGGAATATTCCGTCCGAAATGGCCAAAATTCGTCCCCTACATTTTCGGTGATTGTTCATTGTGGTTGTGTTTTAGATTGAATTAAATTTGTTGGGTAAGGCACGGATTTGAAAATTTTCCAGAAAAAAGTGTTGATTTTGTGATTTAAATATTTTTTGGTGAAATGAAACGAATTCACAAATTCAAAAAAACCGTCGTGGTAGGGGGTCCTACCACGACGGTTTCCTTGAGAAACCGTCATGGTAGGCCAACTAACCATGACGGTTTCTCAAGGAAACCGTCGTGGAAGATTACCTTACCACGACGGTTTTTATGTACAACCGTCGTGGTATGTTCTTAAATGTCCATATTTAGGCCCTATTTTTGCCCATTGCACGACGGTTTTTAACCGTCATAGAATCTAAAAAGATTTCACGACCCTGGATTCCACGACGATTAGAAAACCGTGGTGGAAATGTTACCACGACGGTTAAAAACCGTTGTGGTATCCACATTCTGTAGTAGTGTTGTCTCAATATATATGTTGTTGGAAAAATACACGGCATATTACTCTCTATTGGGCTCGGTAGATCTGATGGTAGGATGTGGCTAGGGTAGGAGACGGGTCATTCTCCTAATGATCGATGACATGTCCAGAGGTGCTAGTGGACAGTGGGTGCATGGTACTCTGGTAGGGAATCCAACGTGAAGATGGGACCGGCTAGACGCAAAGAGACCCAAAGGAAAGTGATTCCTAAGGGGTTCGCTTGTGTAGACCACCAAGACACCTATTCGAACATATAAAAATGAAGGAAAATCACAATAAAAGAAACCACAAGTCATCATGAGAGGCGGGAAGAGAAGATAAATAGTGGTGGAGAAAAGGAAAAGCCTAAGCGGCTGTCTCTGGCTTGAGCCTAGACAGTACTCTGGCTGCAACCCAGAACATGCTCTAGCCATAGTCCAAAATTTACTCTGGCGGGTTCTAATAGTGATGTATGGAATAAGTATGATGAAGACAATTACTCTAGGATGAATTTATGGGTTTCTAAGATGATTTTAGCAAAGTTTTGGTAAGGAGGGAGAAGGTCGTTCCCCTAGAGTAGAAATGAGGGAGTATTTATAAAGGATGAAGGTGCTTAGGGGTTGTTTCAGCCGGAAGGAAATGGCATCTGGAGAAAAGGTAGGTCAGAGGTGAAAGGAATCTTTAGAAGGGAGGCGCCAGAGCACACTGCCACATACTCTGGCGGGGCTGCTGTTACAATTCATGTCATTTTTGGTTAGAAATGGAATTGGTATCTTATTTTGTTGGGTAAGGGGCACCTAAATGGTATGACTAGATGAGCATCTAGTTTCTTTAGTTAGCCGGAGCAAGTTCCTCATGATTATACATGGTTCTTAAATGTGCTCTTCTTATCATTTTTCCATTTAAGGGCCTGAGATTCATTCAAAGGATGATAATAACACTCTATTTGTGGATAAAAGACTAACATGTATCCAAAGGCTCCATCAGGGCTGCTGTAGGAGGAAAAAGCATACTCTTTTGTGTGGAGGACAAAAGCATCTTCCTCTGGCCAGTATAAATTTCCTCTGGACGCGGGAAGTACACAATGACTTAAAGGAATCTTGGGTTTAACTTGTGGGACCCAGTCTTCCTAGGGGAAGTGGGCTTCTATTTGGGCCTTTTGGACTCAAAGTTTGAGTTAGGCATATTAGGTTACTAAAGGTAGGCTAGTGGCTTACTTCCTATAATATTTGGACTTTAAGGTTTTTAAGTGCTAAGGGTAAAGAATGTTATTTTCTAATAATTTCTCCACCATCCACTTATTTATGATCAAAATACCCTTGGGACCCCCCAAGTAGGACCAAACTTAGTTTGGGTCAATAAATAAGCGATTCTATTTATCTTCCCATGGCCCACCAAACCACGACCCACAAAGGCTCCCCGAGGGTGGCTTGGGTCCACAGATAGGGTCCACTGTAGAAAGTGGACCTGGGCTCATCGGAATAGGCCTTGCGCAAAAGTGGACATCAACATGAGCTCTGGTGATTGCATGGGCTATGCAGTGAAGCGAGATGATCAATGCGATCAATCTCTTTGAATGTTTGAATCTCTATCCGCAGCTTCTCCGGCATTATCAAAGTTGCTCTGGCTGCATATTCGTTTTGGCCTTTGGCTGCTAACTCCATAGCTGGCCAAAGGAGACGATGCCGTAATACAACCAACCAGTTGGGGTTATGAAGATCCTCTGGAGGGGATACATACAGCCTCATTTGTTCCAATCAGCGAGAATTACACTCTTGCCGAGCTTCGAGTGGCTAAATTATGGCCTCTGGCTGAGTACCAGTTCCATGGTTACCAAAGGAAAGGCCCATGCTAGAACCGCTCTTGAAGAGTTTATCATTTGGCTCTCAAGGCGAAATATTTTCCCATGAAGAATAGGTGCTCTGGCGCCGCAAGAGTGCCTCTGAAGGCGTGTTTGAAGATATGCTTACTTTTAATTTATTCATGATTGATCTTCCTTGTTCATCTCCGGAGTCATGGGAAGTTAGCTCTAGAGTCACGAGATATCATCTCTGAAGTAGCAAGAAGTTAGCTCCAGAGTCGTAGAAAGTTAGCTCAGAAGTCGCACATATCAGTTTCAAAATCATGCGAGATCAGCTTCGGAATTGTAGGAAGTTAGTTCTAGATTCGCAAGAAGTTAGCTACGAGTTGCCAAAAAAAAAAAAAAAATTTGAAGTCATAAGAGGTGGGCTGTTTTGGAATTTTTGTACTTTTTTTCGCATCATGATCTCCCATGTTCTCTCAGACTAATAGGATGTTTATAGGAGTTAATGTCTTGATATCTCCAAAGACGCAGACTTTGGTGATAATTCCTCTGGAGTTGAAGTGGATTGAAGTAAGGCATCTAGAGATGACCTTTTTTTTTTCTAGAGAATTCCTCCCGACTATTCGTTTTGAATTGGCGTCTCTAAAGATGACAAAATTCGCGCTAGAGATAAAGTTTGCTTTCGTGATAGAAGTTGCTCTAGAGTTAGAATTTGCTCTGGAGGCAAAATCTTCAATGTCATTCAGAGATAGTCATGAAAATTGAGTAAAAGACAATCTTTAATAGCTCTATGTTACCGTGACGTAGTGTGACCGCACATATAGAGAAGAGGTGAAGCGGCATGTTGTGAGTTTATGATCACAGCGTGAAGGATCCTCCTGTGTGACCGTGGCATAGTGTGACCGCACACGTAGAGGAGGTGACCATTGCGTATAATGACCACATGCGTGAAGGATTGCTCTATGAGATCCTGGCGTAGTGTGACCGCGCACATAGAGAGTCAAATGAAGGGATTCTGGGGATGTAGTAACTATTGAGATAAGATGGCTCCGGACAGCAAATGTAGTGGTGTCAGAGATCAAAGATTATGTAAAATTTTGCCATAGATAATACAAAATAGCTCCACAGAGCAAACGTTATAGTGCCAGAGATAAGGCAAAGTAGCTTCAGAGAGCTAATGCAGTTGTGCCCAAAATAAGAGAAATAGCTCCAGAGAAGACAAAGTAACTCTAGAGAGCGAATGTAGTTGTGCCGGAGATTAAAATAGCTCCAGAGAATATGTAAAAAAATGCCAGAGATAAGACAAAGTAACTCCGGAGAACAAATGCAGTAATGCCGGAGATGAGAAAATATAGCTCCAAAGACCATGTAAAGTGGCGCTAGAGATAAGGCAAAATAACTCCGGAGAACAGATGCAGTATTGCAGGAGATGAGAAAATATAGCTCCGGAAAGCATGTAAAATGACGTCAGAGATCAAATAGAGTAGATAGATGTTTACATAGTTTAAGCATCATGAGAAATGTATAGTAATTGCTACCAGAGAATATTCAAATGATATTTAAGTGATCGTCCATTGTCGTTATTTAGTAGTAAACTCCTTAAGTGGGGATCGGAAAATCCGAGGATTGAAGCATAAGGATGCCACCACTACCATATGTGGTCAGAACAAAGCAAAGCTAACCCTCAGATATGTCACGGATACAGCAATTACTTGCCAACACGGCGTCCCGTGATCGGAGCAAGGCTGCCAACGTGCCGGATTGCATAATGAGGTTCACAAACGTTACCAACCGCATGACAGTAGAATGTAGATATAATAATTTATGTAACCACACGTCACCGCCGTGTAAACCCAGTGGCCAGAACGTGGACCCGGTCACCATCAGAACGGGATTATGAGGGGCACAATCAGAAAGCAATTTGTGAATATTGTGCTTGTTATGAAGGATTACTACTGGTGATGAGCCGCGGCACGTACTGTGTATGAAGAAGCACAGTCGGAAGAGTTCTCACGGGCACTGCACTTGATGTATGAGAGTACAGCTGGAAGGAGCTCACAATCACCATACTTAAGACAGGAATACGACCAGAGGTTGTATGTAATTTGTTGTGAAAGGTAGCAACAAGAAATAAATAACAATGATTTGTATCGTTAAGAAAGTAATAGCCAGAGATGGCGTATAAATTGTTACAAAGGGTATCAAGAGGAAATAAGTACAAGCAAGTGAAGTTATGGTCAGAGATATGTTAAGATGAGACAACTTTAGGCAAGTAAATTATGGCCAGAGATTTACCATAGATGTTTCAAAGAATGGTGTGGTGATTGTGAAGTGTGTACTTAATCATAAGTGACTAGTGTTAGGAAATTCGTGGGGTGATAATATTAATATGAGTGATAATGACATGATAAGGTATATATATATATAGCAATGATGACAATAAGCCCTGGTGTAGAGATAATCATGAGTCCATCAAATGTATATAGAAAGAAGATAAGTGCATATAAATATGGTGAAAATGATGTAATAATTGACATTTGAAATATAGCTAAATCATTGACTAATGGTCTAAGAATGGCAATCCAAAGATATTCATGCTAAAGATAAACATATAAGAAAGTTAGGATGATATGACAAGATGTTAAGTGTAGCTAAGGAATTTAGATATCAAGCACGCCTCTGGCGGTGTAGCCTCTGGCCACGTGGCCTCTAGCTGTGTAGCCTCGGGTTATATGCGCTCCAGAGATAAATAAAGAAATGTGTGACAAAATTAGGCAATGTGGTTACGGAATAGTAATGTTATAACAAGTCCTTGGCATCGTAGCCCCGAGCTACATGCACGTCAGAGGTAAGTGAAATGATAGTGGAATAAAACTAGGGCGGTGAGCGCCAAAATGCAATCAAGATAATCAAAGCATGCTGTAAGTCCATACACATACGAGAGATATGCAAGACAATGATCAGATATATGTAAGGCAAAAGAAATAATTGAATAATCAAACAAGAGGAAATTATGAGGATTATAAGATGTAGCAAGAATGATGGAATAAAAAATTAATGTAAAATATAAAGTTGATAAGTAATGTATACATCTCTGGCGGGGTGGCCCCAAGCTATATCCATGCCAGAGGCAAGCAAGGTAATGGGCACGAAAAACATATCATATGCAATATTGCTATGTGATCCGTGTATATTTGTGCATGCTTGTGCAAATATAATGTGAAAGAGTTACTAAAAATTATTGAGGGGAATAATACTTCTGGATGGTCTCTAGACAAGGTCACCAGAGGTTCGCTGGCTAAAATACCTCTATAGGGACCTGCTCTGGCAGGGTCCTCTAATGACAGAATGACACCAAAGCGAAGTGCTCCGAACACAGCGGGTTCGGACGTCATGTAAGTATCTTTTTTCATTTCCCCCGGGCCCTTCCATTGGGTATGGCAAAGCCCCTAACACCGTCATAAGCAATAAATGGTGCGCCCGTTTGGCAAAGCAACATTAACACATAAAAGGGATTGGGATTTCCTCTCCTCTAGTTGCTGCAAAGACATACATCACTCGTCGATACAAAGATCTTTGATGTCCTGCCGATTTGGCTGGGGGCTTGCTCTGGTGGCAAGCTCTTGCCTAGTGAAATCGGCAGTGGACCCATCGGGCATCTCGAGCACTTCTTCGCTGCCTCGTTGAGAGCTAGCTCAAGTTCTTCCTTGCTTTCGAATTTTCTCTTTTCTAGCCGCAAAATCAAAGAGTATCCAAAGGTCGCGTGGCAAGAGATAACGTGGCCGGAGATGACGTGGGCATAGATAGCTTGACTAAAAATGATGTAGCCAAGAACGGTGTGGCCAGAGGTCACTACTACAAAAGTTGGCTAAGACGACGGATATTACATGACGGTTTTACAAAAATCGTCGTCTAAAACCTAATTACACGACAGTTTAGGGAAACCATCATGTAACATCCGTGATTACACGACGGTTTAAGATAACCATTGTGCAATCTCCTCTTCCGAAAATCACTCTAAAAATTTGAAAATTTGTGCTTTGAAATTTGAAATCACTCTAACTCGATATTACACGACTGTTTAGGAAAACCATCATGTAAACCCGAGATTACACGACGGGGAAACCGTCGTGTAATCTCCGTGTAATCTTCCGAAAATCACTCTAAAAATTTGAAATTTTGTGCTTTTAAATTTGAAATTTGAAATCACTCTAACCTGAGATTACACGACGGTTTAGGAAAACCGTCATGTAAACCCGAGATTACACAACGGTTTTGGATAATCGTCATGTAATCTCGGAGATTACACGACGATTTCGGTTTCCATAAACCGTCGTGTAATCTTCCGAAAATCACTCTAAAAATTTGAAATTTTGTGTTTTAAAATTCGCGCATAAACCCTTAACTTAAATCCACTTTCCTCATCATTTCTCATTATTTTCATCTTTCTCCCTCTCGACCACTCAAAGATTTATCCTACCCACTATCTTTTTTGCCCGCCTGCCCGCTGACAGTACTGCTGCCCTCCCCACCACCACCTAACCCTATCTCTTATTCTCCTGGTGACGCCGTTGCCGCCCTCCCCTCTTCCTCATTCGACCGTCGCCCGCAATGCCACCATCCCCTCTCCCTTATTCTCCCGTCGCCCTCAACACTGCCCTCCCCTCTTTCTCATTTTTCCGTCGCCACCGTCGTCACCTCCATTGCCACCCTGTCTTTCCATCAAGGCCGTGACTATTTTGCATCAAAGAAAGGCAATATGACTTCCATATTGCTCAATTTCTTGTTTTCCAACAAAAATACGAACACAAAATTCTTTTATAACTTGCTTGGAGTGTAATTTGTGTATTTATTATTGTTCAATTTTTTTATTGTTGCTCTTTTTAGACGAATCCTTTGTGGAATTTTTTGACATTTTAAGATCTACGAACACACAATATTCTACGCATTTTTTTTCCGCCCACCATATACTCGATGAAATGTCAAAATGGAATTTTGTTTGATTTAACCTTAATGATATGCATCTTAATTATTTTGAATTTTGCAAACTTGCTAAGGCCCTAATGGATTGGAAGCTTAGAGCTGCAGAAGGGATTAAAAGGAGACGAGACTATAAACTAAAAATCTCGCATCATCCTTGTCCTCACCAAGAAGGAAGTGTTGAATGAGGTTATTTTGTTGTAGGTTTTATGAGGGACGTAGTGTTGAATGGAATTGACGTACTTGAAAGAAAAGAATTTTATACTTGGGATGATATGGATTTGATTAGAGGAAAATGGACTAAATTTGTAATGTAATTCATTAATTATGATATGTAAACTGGTAATCTAATGGATGGTTTTTTTTACTTTCATACAATATAGCTAATATTTTGTCAATCATATCATGGGCCACGTATTGGATAACACATGGGTTAAGCCACTCGTGGGAAATCACCAAAAAATGCCAAATTATTTTTTTAATTCATGTTGGACACAAAACCGTCGTGTAAAGTGAACTTTACATGACAGTTTCTGTTAAAAACCATCATGTAAAGTTCTCACTTTAGTCAAATTTGCTCCCTTTTTTCTCTATTCGACGACGGTGTGAACCGTCGTCGAATATTGAGATACCACGATGGTTAATAAACCGTCGTGGTATCTCAAAACATTCTACAACGGTGGATTATACAACGGTTGTCTAACCGTCATATAAACTTTAGACGACGGTTAATAACCATCGTCAAATCCATAATTTTTACTAGTGGGTGTCGTGGTCAGGGATGTCGTGGCCAAAGGTAACGTGGTCAAGGATGTCGTGGCTAGAGATGACGTGACCAAAAAAGATGTGGCCAGGGATGGCGTGGCCAGAGTTGGCGTTGCCACAAGTGTCGTGATCAAGGATGTCGTGACTAGAATTGGCATGGCCAGAGATGGCATGGCTAGAAATGACGTGACCAAAAATGATGTGGCTAGGGATGGCGTGGCCAGAGTTGGGGTGGCCAAAGGTGTCGTGGTCTGGGATGTCATGACCAGAGGTGGCGTGGCCAAAGATGGCATGACCAGAGATAGCGTGACCAGAGATGGCTTGGCCAGGAATGTATTTTGAGTGCTCTAGCTGGACTCCGTATGTATGTTTTTGTAAGATGGCCAAGACATCATCTTGGGTGAAGAATTCATCGCGAGTTTGCTCTGGAGATTTTGTTGCCTCTGGCACCGAGGTTCTTTGCAGTGTCTTGTCTCCGGAGGGACCTTAAGGTGTATTTTTTGGCCAAAGCGTCTTTAAGCTCATGCATTCTGGAAAATATGTTCTTTTAAGATTCGGTGTGAACTTGTATTACAGCCACAAGTTCCGAGATAGTGGGTTACCCCTCTGTGTTTTCTTTGGCATGTTGAGTGACATGGTCAGAAACGGAGTCTTCCACCTCATGCGAGGTTCCTTCGTTATTAGTTTTGGTTATCTTAGCCCGTGGTTCTATGATGGCCTTGTCAATATCTAGCTTCCCCAGTGGAGTCGCTTTAATGTTGGGGCCCGGTAGATCCAATGGTATGACATGGCTAGGGTAGGAGACTTGTCGTTCTCCTAGTGGTCGATGATGGCAATGACGTGTCCAAAGGTGTTACTAGATAGAGGGTGCATGGTGCCCTGGTAGGGCTTCCAACTTGAAGATGGGGCCAGCTAGACGCAAAGAGACCCAAAGGAAAGTGATTCCTAGAGACCCCTTCGCTTGTGTAGACCACCAAGGTGCCTATTCGAACATGTAAAAATGAAGGAAAATCACAATAAAAGAAACCACAAGTCGTTGTGAGAGGTGGGAGGAGAAGATTAATAGTGGTGGAGAAAAGGAAAAGCCTAAGTGGCTGTGTTTGGCCAGAGCCTAGAAAGTACTCTAGCCGCAACCCAGAACATGCTCTGGCCACAACCCAGAATTTGCTCTGGCGGGTTCTAAATGAAGTGTATGGAACAAGTATGATGAAGATGATGATTCTAGAATGAATTTATGGGTTTCTAACATGATTTTGGCAGAGTTTTGGTAAGGAGGAAGAAGGTCGTTGCCTTGGCATGGAAATAAGGAGGTATTTTATAGAGGATGAAGGTGCTTAAGGGTTGTTTCAGCCGGAGGAAAATGGCATCTGGAGAAAAGGCAGGTCAGAGGTGAATGGCATCTTCAAAAGGGATGTGCCGGAGCATAATGCCCCATGCTCTGACGGAGCTACTGTTACAATTGATGTCATTTTTTTTGCAAGAAATAGGATTGGTGTCTTATTTTGTTGGCTAAGGGGCACCCAAAATGGTATGACTAGATGAGCATCTAATTCCTTTAGTTGACCGGAGCAAGTTCCTCATTATTATAGATGATTCTAGAATGTGCTCTTCTTGTCATGTTTACAATTAAGAGCCTGAGATTCCTCCAGAGAATGATAATAATACTCTATTTGTTGATGGAGGATTGACATGCATCCAAAGGCTCTATCAAGGTTGCTGCAGGAGGAAGAAGCATACTCTTTTGTTCGGAGGACAAAAGCATCTTCATGTGGCCAGTCAAAGTTTCCACCAAATACAGGAAGTACACAATGGCTTAAAGGAATATTGGGTTTAACTTGTGGGACCCAGTCTTTCTAGGGGAAGTGGGCTTCTATTTGGGCCTTTTGAAGTCAAAGTATGGGCTAGACACATTGGGTTACTAAAGGCAGGCTAGTGACTTACTTCTTATAATATTTGAACTTTAAAAAATTATAATTTTGGGTTTTTAAGTGCTAAGAGTAAACAATGCTATTTTGTAATAATTTCTCCACCACCTACTTATTTATGGCCAAAATACACTTGGAACCCCCCAAGTGGGACTAAGCTTAGTTTGGACCAATAAATAAGCAGTTCTATTTATCCTCCTATAGCCCACCAAACCACAGCCCACAAGAGTTCCTCGATTGTGGCTTGGGTCTACGGATGGGGGTCCATTATAGAAAGTGGACCTGGACCCATCGGACTGGGCCTTGCACAAAAGTGGGCATCAACCATTCCATTTATTTTATATGGCTATTCGATAACTCTACCAAAAGGTTTTTGCTTTCGAATGTAGTGATCTCTATCCATGAAATTAAGGTTAAAAAAGATATGGGGTATGTTTTTCTTTTTAGAAAATAGTGTTTCGATTTATAGTTTAAGGTTAGAAATTGTATCGACTCCATAAATATTCTTGGTAAACGTTTGATGGGGGGCAATGTCAGTTTTTTTTTTTTTTTAATATAAAATTTATATTCACCATAGTATGAAAGACAAATAAAATTAATTATTAGTTCACATACAATTGCTCTTATCAAAAACTCGACATTGATAGACAACTAATTCAATCAGTAAGTTCGAATGATGTACAAGGAGAAAAAGAGTGTATTAGACTCCACAAATGGAAGACAACCCAAAAAGTACACAAGATATTGGCGTACACAAACCGATAATAGTAAATCCGTAGCAGCAATGGCACACAAACAGTTACAAAGAAAAAGATCATGAGCTGTCTTTTCAAAGAGATACTTCAGCGGGTCCATCCTTGCAATCAGCATGGTCGTATAGTTCAACATTTAGTGGCGTAGGTATTGCGAGGCCCATGTAAGAGCACAACAGGTCTTTTCTAGAATCATATACCTCGTCTCATAATCAGTGAACTTCTTGCTGAGATAGTATATGGCTCTTTCCTTCGCCACCCTTCTGAGATAAAGCCTTCGACCCTCTCTTTTTTTCTGGACCTTGGGCCCGCGTATGAGGCACAAAAGGACAGATGGCATTACCAAGAACCGGAGATGGTGCGACTGAACCTCGGCACGGAGGAGGCGTCGAAGATGATCGCAGTCGGGGATAATTGGGACAGCAGACTTACACCCTGGAGACACACAGAGTCTTCAAGGAGTACACTGAAAAATTCAGTCATTCTTAAACACCCGAAAAAAATAAAGCCAAAGACTAAATAAGGCAAATACTCAAAACTAATCTGGATAAGAACCAATACTATTATTTATGAAAAATGATAGAATGCACAAATCAGAACAGCAAAACACAAAGGAGAATGAGGTCACTCAACACCGGCAGAAAAAAATAGCATAAGACACATAGTTGGCAAATACGTGCGTCTGACGACAGCAAAGGCCGACTCGTGGACCACCATAGGGCTCACTCCTCCTGGAGTTAAAAAATAATAATAAAAAAAGGGGGTCAGAGTTTTGACTCAGGATAGATACGTGATTTATTGAAATTCTGCCACTTACTAACTTATCCTATATTTCAATCATTTTCTGAAAACATCCTCTGAAAGGGAGAGGGAAAATAAAAAATAAAAAACCTTCTGATAATTTATGTTATTTTCCAGTAAATAAATTATTTATCAATGAATACACTATTCATCATCTTAAATATTTTAAAACCTGCTATTTATTTCCAAAATTAAATATATATATCTATATCCTATGTGATATAATTTGAGAAACTTCTTAGTTTCCTTAAGAATCTCATGTTACTGAATACTGAGATCTCTAATACAAAATGTAGCTTTTTATTTTTTGGGAAAAAATACAGAATCTAGCTTAAATTTTAGCATTTAAAAAAATCTAGCTTAAATTTTAGCATATAAAAATGTTCACGTGAACCCCCTTTTTTTTTTTTTTTTTTTTTTTTTTTTTGCAATTGATAAGACTGTAAAATGAGGAAATTCACAACCTTACTTCTAACGTTGAGGTCTGGATAGAGTTACGAATCCCCCTCTCACTTTATTTAAAATATTAAAAAAAAAAAAAAATTTCACAACGTAGGTTCAAAAGCACTAGATAATCACATAGATTTCAAGTATCGTGTACAATGAGGTATGATTAAGACAATCTCATTAACTTACAAGGAGATTGCTAGCTAGAACATTACAACTCGGATTATATGAAACATTTATAAGCAAAGCCCAAAACATGCAAACGCAAAACTTTAAACAAAGTCACACCAAAAGCTGAAAAGCAATTCAAATGATCAACATAACACAGATGACGAATCCAACTGCAAGGTGCTTGAGTGCCGCAGAGAAGAACATGTTTGATTTAGGCAGCATGGAAGTCGACCCGTTTCGTTTGTTTCGAGGGCGCTTAAGGTCATTAGCACCACCATAGATTGCTTTACCCTTACGAGAAACTCTTAAATGATCATAATTAGCTACAAGGGCTTTCTCATGCTTTCTATCATGGTCTTTTTTGCTTGATTCGGTACTGAACATACCGTATCCATCTGCATAAACAAATAAGTCAGTTCGGAAAAAAAAATAAAAAATAAAAAATAAACTGTAAAATGTTTACATTTTAGTTGTTTCCCCGGCTTCAATGGAGAAGTATTGCGAGGTTTCGAAGTGAAAGCGCCTTGGCACGAATGATGAGCAAGGCATACAATAAAGACGAGCGAGAAAATAACTCTGACATTCATGACCTTGGATTTTCTTGTGACCAAGTTTTATTTTTGTTTTGTTTTTCTTTTTTTCTTTTTTTTATTTTGGTTTTTTGTTGGATAGAAGATGTTGATTAGAGGCAAAAGGACCATCAGAGCAGCTTGTTTTAAAGCACTCGTAAAAAGGTGAACAGTGAAACCACTTCTTGTACACAGTTTAATGTTTTCTTTTCTTGTCTGGTCGGTGATAAGACGAATCCGATTAAACAAAATCGACGAGTCCGACAACAATTTTTCTCTACTTAGACGAAGTATTTATTCGCGCTAAATATGAAAGGTAACTTTACGCCGTCAAGTATGCCTTGGAGCAATATTTAGCAAAGGATATGCTTTTTGGGCTGCTGATTTTAAACGATTCGACCTCATTGTTTCATGCTTAAAGCAGTAGGAAAAGAATAAAGAGCCTTTATTCATGTCAAAGAACTGATTCGTCCTCTTAAAGCGTAAACTATTTGTTAATTTAGTGAATCATAATCACTAGAAAAGAAGATCTGATAGGATTTGGTGCTTTTCTTGTCATTTGGACAATTCTCAATAAGGCTACAAATTCCTACTCAAGTGTTTCAAGTATTTTTAATTAATTGGTAAAAGCAACAAGGTGGCAATCTTGCAAATAATAGAGAATAAAAGGTCAGCTAATAACCTCTTTGACAATATTTAAAAGAGCCAATGCACTATAAATAGTTAATTTTCGTCCTCCCTCCATGGCTGTCATGTGACAGCCTAGTCATCGGCCATGTGGCAGCCAAGTTATCGGTCACATGACGTTTTTTTCCTCTTTTCTTTACTTGTCTATATAACTAGTTTTATAAATAAGAATCAATCTCACCTATTTTCTAAACTTTAGGATCATTCTTGCTTTGTTTCTGGACTTTAAAAATGTCCACTTAACTATTTGCATTTTAAAACAGTCTCACTTAATCTATTTTATTATAATTTTGATTAAAACATGCTTAAAAAAGAGGTGATTTAGTCTCACTAAACCTTTTTTGTTAGGATTTTTATTAAAAACAACAGAAAAAAGACCATGTGATTGTTGGGGCGTCTAACACTTCAACTCCAGTTGGAGTTTTTAATTGGAAATGAATGAATGTTTTGAAATATGTGTTTGGCTAAAAATTAATTGTGATAGTTGAGTAGTGTAAAAACTTGAAATGTGTTCGAAAAAAATAGCAATACATATGTTGTATTGTTTTTCTCGTCATTGTAATCATTTTAACATTAGAATCATCTCATTTCGATTTGAAATAAGAAAGTTATAGATTTTTCAAGTTTATTTTTTTCTAATAAAAAGGTGAGATTTAAATACGTGGATTTGAAATTGAGTTACTTTTGATTTAAAATAATAATAAAATAAAAAAACATTTCAAAAGCTCCAACATGAGTTGGATTGCCAAATGGGATCAACTCCATTTTTCCCATCTATTTTTAACAGAAATTCTAACATAAAAAGCCAAACGAGACTAATTTAAAGTTTATGCATGAAAGAGAGTAGAAGTTTATAAAGTTCAAAAGATAAATTGATAATGGCGTAAAGTTTAAGGAACATAACTGCAAAACTGAGAATAAACAAATAGCGTAGAGAATGATAATAATCTTGTAAGAATATATATTAGGAACAAGGAGTCGTTACTAGTGTCTTTGCATGACAAAATTGAAATGGCACGTATCAAAAAGAAGAAGATTTTGAAATAGGGTATGTACATAGCACTCCTCTCCCTGAAAAATACCAGAGATCCAAACTATACTTTGTTTCCTATTAATCCTATTGTCCATTAGTTTTTTATTAAAAATAAATAAATAAATAAAAATAAAACCACCTGTTTTGGACTAACATTTCCCTACGCTATTTATTCATTTACTCAAGTTCTTGCAATAAGAATGGTTGACTGACTAGAATTTCTAACCCAAGTTCTTGCACTACTGCAACTGTTTGTATCACAGGCAGAAGCTTATCTTCTCTTTTTTTTTTTTCCCTTGATCAGAATAACGTGTTAGAGAAGCTACCATTATATCTGCCATGGAAGAGGGAAGGGTAATAAAAAATCACCAAAACACAACTCTTTTTTTTTTTTTTTTTTTTTGGATACCAAATAAATGCCCAGCAAAGCTGCAGAAGCAAGCAGTTGCTTCGTCTTCGAGAACCAGTCGGATATCAAGAGTTTTGTTTGTGTGCACATCTGAAAAATTCTCCTATATGCGAGTCCTTTTGTGGAGACTAGGATTATCTTTGTTTTTTAGCTGATTTAGTTAAGTTTGTTTTATTAAATAAATAGCTTAGAGCATCTCTTATGAAATCAAATGAATAATTATATATATATATATATATATATCTATACATATATCTCCACTAGAGTAATATCTTTGATGTTAAATTTGTCATATATTAAACTTGATGATAAATTTACCACCAAGCATAGCTAAGGTCAATTTGAACATTTGATTTTTATTAATTATTGTCTTAACATTTTTATTTAGTCGCAAAATCTTTTATTCTTAAATTATTTAAATGTTAAAAGTTTAATTTTACAAGTTCAAAACTTAATAATGATGATGAAAAGTAAAAATAGTAATAGAAATCTCCTTACACATTGAAACACAAACTAAGATGATACTATTTTTCACATTTTTTGGTGACAAATATAATATTGAAATTGACATATATATTGGAGATAGTCTTAGTGGTTGGAACTTGAATTGAGATGAATTCTGAATTTCAGATTTTCTCTTCTTGAGTTCTCGTTCGGTCTCTAAAATACTCTTTTTGCTATCTTTCGGTCTACAAAACCTCTAGTGGATCTTTTTTATCATATCCAGGTTCTCTTTCTTCTCTCTAGGGCCTCCTACATTACCTTTTCCCCTTTGGTGAAAAGCAGAGAGAACAACTTGAACTTCCTTTCATAGTCTCCAAACAAGACTTTGGATTCTCAGGGCCCATTTGGTAAACGTTTGGAGACGGTATTTTGGAGGTTGAAGATGAGTTAAGTTTTGAAAATGTGTGTTTAGTGATAATGAACTATTTAGAGCAAAAAAGTGTAAAAACTTGAAATGTATTTGAAAGAAAATTAGCAATATGGATTTTATTTCGTTTATCTTAAAATTTTATGCAATTTTTAAAAAATATATATCATTTTGACTTAAAATGATAAAGTTACAGACTTTTAATGCTTGAGTTTTTTGAAAATGAGAAAAAGAGAATTGGATAAGTAAATAGTAAAATTAGAGGAAAACGACAAATAAACTTTTGGAAAACACTTTTCAAAAGTCCCCCATTTACCCCCTCAATTAGTTGACAAGTTGAGATCTTTTTATTTTCCCTCTTTCCCTCCATTCTTTATCTTTGCTGTTATTTATGTCTTGGCGTCCTAACTGCACAAGAAACAAGAACCTATGTGGGCAATATTTCGAAGGGGAAAAAAAATAAATAAATAAATAAAAGATTTCGATGAGATGAAAAGGAATACATATTTGGATGATGAAGAATTGAGGCCTGTGCTTTCTTTGGCTCACTAACGCGAGTAAAGCGTCCTCTGTGCTTAATGAACCAAATTCCTTTAAGAATCTGTGATTTTAAAGCTTGGAGGCACGTTGTTGTGTCCAAGGTAGCCAAGAGTAGGATCACGAGCAAGAAAAATATTGACTTTTTTCAGGCTCTCTTTGGATTCTAGGGCAACATAATAGAAAGGCCTGATCTGTAGGATTGTCACTGCACATCTATCGATCATATTATCCCATTACAATATATTTGATATATATATATGTATATATATATATATATATATTTACCTTCGATTCAATAAGTATGGAGTGTCAAAAACCAAAGCAAGCATTCAAGGGATGGCAAAAATCATAAATTTGTCGAGGGTTATATGCAAGAATGCCATAAATTTGACATGTTAATTATATTATATCCACCATAAAATTAAAATTGATAATTTTATCATTTCATAACATTAAAATTATCAACTTTAATGCTAGAGTGGGCAAAATTATAAGAATGTACTCAAACCACGGTTTTTCACCTAATTTTCTCATATGGTGGGGGGTCGATTTGAAGAGTTGTTTTCACAATTTTCTCTTTTCTTTTCTTTAAAGCTGTAGGAAATAAGTGGTTAGTGAGACTTAACGGTCCATGAGGAATTCAACGGAATGATTCAGAATCGAAATGAATGAATGGAATTTGGGCATGTAATAATCTCATGGTCAAATATCATTGAAATGAGTGGCATTTCATGGTTTCAGTTGTTGTCAGGTTGATTTTTAACTATTGACCCTAAAGGAACAGGGTCAGGCTCGATTTCACTCTTGACTTTCTAACTAATAAGTACCGTTCCCTGGATTAGTTTGTCTTAATTCCTTTTAGATATATATATATATATATATATATACTAGCAAAAAGATGAATTTAAATCTACTATATATTATATATCCTTTGAAAAGATGAATGCATTAATGAACAATATTTTCGTCATTGCTCGCGGGCTGTCACGTGACAGCTAGTCATCCACCACATGTTGGGCTCATCAATTGCCATGTGACACTATTTTTTTTTTTTTTCCCCCTATTGCTTTTGCTTTGCTTGTATATTCTCGTCAACTAGTTTACTGAAAATGCACATATTAAACCTACTTGGGAGTCTCGTGCTCTTTTTCATCGCATTTTATATAGCAGCCTAATAGAAGGGCCAAATATGCCACACTATTAAATGTTAGGGAAGCGTTACTTATAAGTTGAAAAATCGGGGGCCAAATTTAGAAACTCTATTCCTTGGAGGCCAACATTGATATTAAAATACTTTGATTTGTTGGATCTGTTTTCTGTACGAATGTGACTGTCCGCTTTCTGTCATGTTAGCCCCTTGCCAGAAAATTCAAACCACGTGAAGAAATTTTGTCATGTTCTCAAAATATTGTTAAAGAAAGGGGAACGATCTTGCCTTTTGAAAGACAGAAAAGAAAAGAAAAGATTTAAGAATCTTAGTCAAAAGCTCGGGTGCTCTGGGATTTTTGGCTGGCAAATGTTTTGAAGTCCAGGGGAAATGGCAGCCAAAATCCAAGATACTGCTGCAAATGGTGCTTTTAAAAACTGTAGAAAATAAGACTCACCAAGTGTTGAAGAAAGTACTTTAAAAAAAATAATAAATAAATAAATAAAAAGAGGAACCTGCCAAAAGAACAGAACTTGTCTCAAAACTGAATATCTGGTTCTCATGAAACCAAATCTAAATTGGAAACTTTTCCGCTTGATTGATTCTATTTGTTCTTTGTAATACAATCTCTAATGCATTTCTCTATACCAATCATATATTTATTTTATAAAAAAATTGCGTGAAAAAAAGCATAATTTTTACTTTATGCTCTTATGCATAAGATATTTCTAATGCTATTTTTACTAATATTTCTAAAACTGTTTCTATTTTTTATCGTTATTATTATGTTTTTGAACTTGAATTTTTAATATTTAATTTAATTGAAAATAAGAATATTATAATAAATTACATTAAAAAAAAGTCAAGATAAATGTTAAATTTTTCATTGGTTATATTTTGTGATAAATTTGCACAAAGTTTAACATACGACAGATGTGACATCGAAGATAACACTCCATTAGAGTATTTTTTTCATCAAAATGCCAAAATTTACTATTTAACATTACATATAAGATGCTCTAAATCCATTTCTAGCCCATTACTCCATTTTTAGAGTTGTTTTTACACCAAAATAATACAACTCTAACTTTAAATTAAAAATCATTTCCAACCCAATTACTTCAAATGAAGATTTTCTTTATATTCCGTTTCATTATATTTTAGAACAATTAATCTATTTCTTTATTTATTTTTAATGACTAAATCATAAAGCAAAAAAAATAAATAAATAAATAAGGAGACGACGCTAAGCTATCTCCAACAAGTACTGCACCAAATCTGGCGCAGTACTGTTATTGTTGCTCTACAGGGTTGGGCATTTTGTGCTTCATTTTGACGTTTTGCACCAAAATGAAGCCCCGTTGGAGATGATCTTAGTACATGGTAAAACCGGTTCCAACACGGTTTTTTTCTACAAATAAAATATGCTCGTCGAGTCTAAACTGGTTCAAACACGGTGTGCAGTGCACGTTCGTCTTTGTAGAAAGAAATAGACGCAATTCTGTAGACTACTCTATGGTCCCTCCAGATGCTTATAGACTCAAGCGACCTCATATTCTATGCAAACACGTCAAGTATGGGAGATTTAAAATAAAAAATAAATAAACAAATAATAAATTAAAAAAGAAGCATTCAACCCATGGAAAACAATCTTCCCCTGTTTTCGGTCTTAGGGAAAGATTCAATAATATTGTTATATGTTGCACTCCAAGCTTAATGACTACATACATATATGTATATATATATTACATTTACATATATAGGAATACTCTCCCGTTTGACATCCGGCCAATCCAAAAAACTAATCAGTATAATCCAAGGGACTATCTGAGACAATTTTAGAGATTAACCATTACAAGTGCCGTTTATATTCGGCTATATATATGTTGTCATGGATTTGGTACACAAAATACACACATGTGTATACTATTTCAGTATTGAACAAAATCTTCTAAAGCAACAGAACAATTGACAACACTAGCACAGCAAGCCCACTTATAATGCATATTCAATCCGTCAAGCCCAAAATTAGAGCATACCCAACACAAAATAGATTTAGAAATTTGAAAAAAAAAAAAAACAAAAAAAAAAATTTTGAGAAAAAAAGGGAATTAGAGATATCGGATACCCAGAAACAAGAAAATAGGAATCTCCTTTTCCTGAATTGGATACTAGGAAACAAACTATATTAAGAAGACACCAAGGAAAAGGGACAAACTCAGAAAGACATGAAGAGGAAAAGGCGGTCGACTTCGTATGGCCGACGATGTTCTTCCCCTAGTTCTTGTCGCAACTCCACCGGCGCCACCACCACCGGATTTTTTTCTAATGTAAACTTGAAGCTTCCGAGCATCAAGAGATGAACCAAGATCCTTGGTTTGTGCTAACAATTGTCTTCCATGATGCAGATTCGGGTCCAAGACACCTTCATGAGTAGAGCTCGGAAGATATTGGCACAACAATATCAAGAGAACAAGAAGAGAGAGAGATAATAAACGTTTCATCTCAGAAGGATGTGTCTGCTAAACCAAAGGAAACCAAAAGGGTGTTGCGTTTTTCCTGTGGAGAAGGGGAGTTCTGTATTTGTAGCTAAAGCCTCGGTCACCAAGGAGCTAAATGCAACTTTTTTTTTTTCTTTTTTAATAAGAATAAAGATAAAGATATAATTATGTTGTGGACATGCGAGAGTGGTTGTGGTGGTCGAGTGTTCAAATAATGTAAAAGTGGAACGGTTCATTAATTGCTTGACAACTAATTTAGGGTCACGTTAGAACTTTACTTTTAGTTTTTTAAATTTTAGTTAGCCTTGTTAAGTAAGCCATTTGATAACATTATTGTCATATTATACCGTGTTATATTATCACCTTTTACGGCCTGAATTTTAACCATTCACTACCTCCTGAATTTTAAAAACTCTTATTTTATTTTCTAAATTTAGAATTTCACCCCACTTTATCCATTCTATTAGAATTTCAGTTAAAAACAATTCAGAAAAAAAAATTGAATTAAATGCAATCATATGATTTTTTTATGTTTGTTTTTAGCAGAAATCCTAACAAAATTGACTTAGTAAGACTAATTCTATCCTCTTTTTTTTTTCTATTTTTAATTGAAATTTTGGACAAAGGGTAAAGAGGGTTAAATTTGAAGTTCAAGAAGAAAAGTAGTTTTTAAAAATTCAGTTGACAAAGTGAAAGTGATCCTAAAATTCAAATGTCTATATGAAAATAATCCTATTTTTTCAAAGTTGAAGGTTGGGAGATTGAACTTTATACTTTTAAGTAAAGTCATGTGTGATATTACCGCTAGATCAAACCTATAACCACTACTATTATTATTATTTGCTAATGTGGTTTTGAGACATGGATACATTTTAGGCAGACTTAGGACAAATATTGTATACAATGAAATGGTAACAGACCAAAACTTTGGTGTTCTAAGGTAATTGATGATGGATTGGATCCAATAAATTCCGCCCATTGTTTAAAATTGCGCAATCAGTTGCCCGCTTTGAGGCCCGCCTTACTGAAAGGCTATAAAAATGGCCTTGAGACCTACGCCTCACGGGGATAAAAAAATTGCTTACGCCTCTCCCACTTGAGTAACAGAAATTTGCGCGCAATATTGGGCAACAGCTGAAGCTGTTTCCTAAAGGCCTAAGGCTGAAGCTTAAGTTTTCAGAAAAACAAAAAAACCAGGCCCGTTTTTGTCCTTTTAAGTTCATGGACCCATCTATGCTGCTTAAAAAGCTTGAAACAAAGACGTTTTTCATGGCTGCTCTAGCAATATATATGAGGATGGGGTTGACTTTTGAATTAGTAGCTGCAACTAGTTAATTTTAGGGTGTGTTTCTTTCAGACTTCTTGTTGGACTAATTTCTTTTAGGCTTATTACTTATGAAATTTGTTTATTTTAGACTACTTCTGATGTTAAGTATTGATATATAACTACTACTAAATTTTTTATATTTTTTGAATTGTTTTATGGTGTAGTGTTGAGGCTTACGCCTCAACTCATAGAAGGAAAACGCCTTAATGTCCGGTTGCACAATTTTAAACATATTTCCGCCCCCATTTGAATCGTAGATTCGAATCCATCTCTCACAAAAGTATAAATTTTTCTGCTTAAATTTACTATTCAAATTGATGATCCAAACAGACCACATTGTATTGTTCAAGTGCAACTGACCGAAACTAACTACTCACCACTCTCCTAGACAAATATTAATTAATCATTGTTGGACCACTGAACATTTTCGCTAAGGAGATATTCTTTCTTTCTTGAATGTAGGGTAACATATTTTGGTATAAAAGAAAAAGTCCTCAAAGGAAGAAGAACTTAAGACCACACGCTAGGGAATAAATCACTTAAATAAGCCGTCCACTATCAGAGCAAAAACTAAAATAAAATAAAGCCGTCCACTAGAAAGTTTTATGTAGTTTTCTTAAAGCGAAATGGTCAGAGCCGTCAAGTATGAAGATATGCAAATTCAAAGGAGAGGGGACAATATCTCAACTTAAAGAAAGCTACAAAATATTTCTCCGTTTAAATATTCAGATATTTTATATGGCAGAGATAAGCTCATACGGAAAGATACACGTGTGACGGGATATCAGGGAAGGAAAGAAGAGATTTTCTGAGATATATAAGAACTAGCAGCAATATGGACTTCATTTCGTCGTCTTCTTGGCTTTTGGGTTTGGCAAAACAAATGAAATACAATGAGATGATTAAGACAGGAGACTTATCGTTTAACTTTTAATTCTAGCAATAATGCCAGACAAATGCAAGAGTTGAAAGATAAATCCAAGGATGCGGAATTTTCTAATGCTCTGATTGGATTCGAAGATTTGAAAGCGAACGTCGATGGTGTCTGGTTGAGAGCATGGAATTAGAATAGTGATATGGCACGAATAGAATTAGAATAAAGAATTGAATGAATGTTTATATTGATTGATTTCAACTCCAAGGTCGGAATTCCAAATTCTTTCTATGCATTTTAAATGTTTATACTAGCTAACTTTCCCAAATCACTTGTCTATTTCATCAGCTACTTACACTTAAAATTTTTTTTTTCTTTTTTTTCCCCTATTCTTTAAAGGAAAAATTACTTGTCAGAAAATCTCAATAGATCCCGAGATGATAATAAGGTATGAAATAATATCCTACCTTAATTGTTGCTTGAATAGTTTGTTAAGACTGTCATCAGGTACCGTCAAATTTGCGTACTTCTGGCTTTCATTAACATAAAGCACCAGTATAGATATTCTACATAGAACCCCAAAACATTAAGGCAGTTGACGCAATTTTCATGAGAATTTTTGCAAAAAAGTTCATGTTACCACTAACCGTTCAGCATAGCAGCTTATCAAGAATATCTGGCTTTATTTTCTGGAGTGATGAGACCTGACTGACTTGTTTACCTAGTAAACCTGTAACTCGGTCCACATACAGCACATATAGCCCGTTCCTACTTTCCATCAGTTCTAACGCTTTCCGAGCATGAAAAATTGAAGTCACCCACTCTTCTAAGAGCACTGGCATAGAATTACAGTTTATCATTTTCCAGTTTTACACACTTATGATTTGAAGGTAATTGAAAGAATGCTTTTGTAAGTTGCAAGATGTCAACTAGATGATTAGCACTAATGTATTAGTTTTCAGTTCTTGGTGCAAAAGGGATGCTGAGTTTATAACACAGCTTCGAAGATTATGATTCAAAAGTACAATAAAATAAAAATTTAAAAAAAAAAAAAAGAAAAAAAAAAAAAAAGAAGAAAGAAAGAAAGAAACGAGCAGCAATAGCAAGACATACCTCTGTCAAAGCCTTGATCCTTGGACCATATTGATAGGTAGTCTGATATCAGAAACTCAATAAGCTGGATCCTGTTATCCGTATAAAAAGATCAGACATGACACCTACCCCGAGATTGTGCCACAATTATCATATTAGAAGCTCATCCCGTCAATACTACGTAATTTTTGTGGCAACAATTTAAGATTGTACTATAAGATTGAGCACAAATTGGATCTAATACGGGTAAGGAATATTTCAAGTAGAAAGGTAATTTGGTGAAGAAATAGGGATTCTCCACAGCCAGGTAAGTCTCTGGTAGAGAAACTAACTATCAATCTACATAGTTAGTACAATTTGCACTAATGCAACAGAGAAGCAAATTAACAAACAAAGGGTGGTGGAGTACCTTCTTTGACAAGGGGAAATGACTAATCTTTTCAAAAATTCTTATCGGAAAATGGTTTTAGATAACAGAACAAAACTATTAAGGATTTCGTATTGCAGAATTTAGCAAATGAAAATAAATCACTAAATAAATTGTCACGATTGATGTGGATAAGTTTTGATCTCTAATGGACCAAACTGAAGAATCTATTAAGGACTAGTCAGATTATAATGGCTGTAGATTTATTTCAGTACTTACATTGTGAACATACATTGATTCATGCGGGGAAAAGAAACATCAAATGGATCAGTGACTAGCAAGCTTTCTGCAAGTAAAGAGACTCTCTGAGAAACTGAAAGAATTGCACGCTGTCCAATGAAGGCCTCTTTTCCAAGCTTACGAATCAAGTGCTGGACATAGAACTGAGGATCCACGTTGTTGTGGTTTGACCCTGAATGGAATACAGATAAAAAAAAAAAAACTAAAAGGCGATTAGAAAAAGACACATCCTCAAAATGGTAATATCCGTGAAGGTCATATTTAGCTAATGAAATCATTATAACAAGCCAACAATGAAATTCCTTCTTATCCCGAGAGATTTTAACAAAATAGATGTACCATTTTCTTGAAAAGGGGAACACATCCTTTTAACCAATCGCGTTATTAAGCTGTTGATAGTTCCTTCTATAACTTCCATGTTCTTTGACATTGATAACAAATTACTCAATGAAGCTGAAAATGGGCATAGAAATCACCTAATTAGTGAAATGGAAACTAGGAAAGGACACATAAGCTTCTTTTCAAGAAAAATTAAATAAACTTGAAAACAATAGCTGCTTAAAATGAAAAGACATCAAGTACAGATATCAATTTGATGCAGCAAACTTTCTAAATCATTGAATAGCAATTTAGCATGAGCTTCCACGTCTTAAGCATAAATGTACGATTTAAGAAGGAAAAAGAATCTCTCTCAATGGATAATTTATTAAAAACATTAAAAGAGCCAAACTTTTTTTTAAGTAACCTGGAAGAGTAAAACAAAGCATCAACACAAGCAGAAGCCCTGCTCTCCTAAAACAGAAAGGGAAAAAGAGAACACTTTGACTACCTAAAATGAAGTCTACAGCTTGGTGTGACCAATTTGCAAAGTTCACCTCCTCAACCTGAAATTACAGCGGACGCAGCTATCAAAATCAAAAATCAAATTATCATACACGGTATTGACTGCCAAAAAAAAGTGTTAAGAGTAAATTGTAAGTTTATAAAACAATAGTACTGAGACATTATTAAAAGTAAGCATAACCATTGATAAGGACCCAAAAAAAAAGGTTAAATTTTGGTATCTGACCGGAGAAACAGTATCACAAAGTTCCACAAGAAAAGCAACAGAGGCCCTCAGCTGCTCCAGTTCATCTTCATTGCAAAGGTCTACGTTCAAAGACATTAGACATCTTAATAGTTGAAAAATATAGGGAAACGCAAATTACTATGTTAGATGTCAAGCATAACCATCCGTTATAGATATATACACATATGTACATATATATATATATATATATGTATGCATATTCAAGTCATTAAACTGAAGATATACAGAGATAAACTAAATGTTAACAAAAAAAAATATATGTATATTTTGCCATTGAGATATCCACTACAAGCTGAAAATAGAATGAACATAAAGTCAATTAGTACTGATTATGAACCTGATAAAAGCCATTGCTGGACCGAGCCACATGATTTTCGTTTTCTTTCTTTGAATCTTACTGAAAATAAGAATAAGAACAAATTAAAGCGCATATTTTTTTAAAACTAATTCCATTGATAGAGATGATGTTGATGATGAACATACCTTGTCTCAGAAACCTCCGTCGCAGAACGTCGTCGAACCGACGATCGGAGCCATCTGCAACAGCTTTAGGGCTCAATTTCCCCAAACGATCGAAGAAATAGCACTTGCAAGCGGCACTTTGAGGGAACAAATCGCACTGCGAAACATCTGAAACCGAAAACAAGTCAGAAAAGCCTAGGAAATCGAAGAGAGAAAGCAATTAAGAAAACCTAGAATTTTGACGACCTTCAGATTGCTTGAGATCTTCTCTGAGTCTTAAAAGCTCTTGCTTTCGCTCCTTGGCCTAAATCTCCGCCATTAAAGCTCGATTAGCTTAGGAAACAGAAATCTGGACTAGCATTTCGGAATAATACATGAAAAGGAAAGGCAGATCGTTTTCATTTTCCCGAACTTTCTCGGCAACCAAACAGGGAGGTTAGGCATGGCAAAAGGAGGAGTTTACAGACCTTTCGCTTCCATCGGAGAACGTCGGAATCGGAAGGATTGTTGGGAAGAGGAGGAGGACGAGGATTTTGGAGGAGCTTTGATCGGAGAAGAGAAATGGCTAAAGCGAGCTTCACCGTTTGCTCGTCCCGGCCTGAGCTCGCTGGTTCTGCACCGTTCCCAATTGTCATTCTCTTTCTCCCTCTCCAGCCAACTCACGCGGGAAATTACAAAATCTGTTTTTATACGTATTAGTATCTATCATCTATTACTATTATATTAAACTCTAGTTTTTTACTATTTAAAATTTTAGTTTTTCTATTTTGTACTTTTGTAGACTTTTTTCAAATTTTTTTCCTTTTTCTTGATAAAATGGTTTGATATTTTTTATTTTTTAATGCAATCATTGTTTACTGTTTTCTTTATTTTTGGGCTTAAAAGATTTTACTTATTCTGTTTTTATGTTTTTACCTTTTTTTTTTTTTTTTCATCTTTTGCTCTTAACTTTTTTGAAAAATACTTTTGATTTGTTCATTCATTTAGAATAAATAAAAAAAACTTAAAAAAATAATATACATATATATATATAATAAACTTAAATCCACACGTGCAAAACACGCATGTACAACTAGTATACATATAGAGTCATACACACATACACAAAATATTCGTCAAAAAAAAAAAAAAAAAAAAAAACAGAGATTGCGCGACATAATCACACTGCAATACAAAACGAATTGAGAAAAATTCAAAATCCCCGAATTGGAAAAATTATGTAAATATGTAGTTTTTAAATATTAATTTGAATAAATTGTCGAAATTTTTTAATTTAAAAAATTATTATTAATAAGTGATTAAATATGATCAATTAATAAAATAAATAAATATATTAACATTAATTGGCGATCACTATTTAAAAAATAGTTATTTTGCTGATTTTACAAAACTTCAGTTATTTATTAAAATACTTCTTAAAACGTACCATTTACCTACAAATTTTAGGGGGTTCTATGATAGGGACAGCATTTTTTTCCGAGTAGGTTGATTTGGGTTCATCCAATGGTAAGCAATGAACGAGCTCACTAGTGATTAAGTAAACCCATTCATATCATACCATGGTGTGTTTAACAGACACATTCTCTATACCATATCTCACTGTCATATAATGTGGATTTCAGTACCTCATTTATCTCATTTCAATAAGAAAATATTTGAACAGTGCATTCACTCATTTTATTATTCATTTATTCACTTTTTTTATCTATTTTTATCAATCTTATTGCATACTCTCTCTCACCAATATACTTTAGAATGACTATTCAAATCTAAACAATTCAAGCACATATTATATTTGAATATAATGTAGAAAAGGGGATATCCAAACGCATATTATATTCCATATATTATAATGAAATACAAAAAAAATGAATGTGCCTTCAAAACGAACCATAATAAAAACAAAAAGAGTCTAAATTAACATTTTCAGAGAAATACAGGATTTCAAGTTCACCATTTGATTAAGTAAACCCACTCATATCAAAAATACAAGATAGACGTGTGTTTACAGGATATCAAATAAAGATCAAACGAAGGTTCTTCTATAGTCCTAGGACAACAAAGTATTGGCATATACCAATACTTGGTATGTGGAAGACAAAATACATAGAGAACTACAAACCTCGAAGCGATGTAATGCTTGAGGAGCTCGAGGCTAAAAATGTCAGCGAGGACCAAAATTATTCAAACAATGAGATTATTGTGTCATTTTAATTTTTTTTTTTCCTGCTAAACTAGAAGGATTTTGGGTGGTCCCGTCATTTTCGTTGAATGACATAGGATTCGAACATTTAATCTCTCACTTGACAAGATCTTTGAAGTTAAATCACATGTCATCCCATCCACCCTGTCTGGGTGTGTCATTCAATTGATAGACTATAAACCCCGACTACAGAATAACAACCGGATATGCCTCATCGTATTGAGAAGGTAATTAGGCAACTCGTTAGGTAAAAGGGCATTGATGATGCATGCTTTGCAATTGTTGATGAATCTGTACACGACCAATCACCTATTTAGAAGCTATCAAGGTTGTTAGTTCTGAATAATGTCACAAAGCTATGAACCTGGAAATAGAGTCCATACATACAAACAAAGTCTACTAACTTGTGGATGTACTTGAACTAAATATAGCCCATCAAATGTAAATGGATCTATAGGAGAAAACGGACTATGAATGGGAAATCTTTTCTTTAATCTATTTGATTATAGGCTATTTAATATTTTCTTTTGAATATCTTTTGAAAAAACTACTGTTTGGTGTTTGAGTTGAGTTTGAGATGAGATAAAATTTTTAAGTTTGAATTGAATTGACTTTTTTAAAAATAATTATTAATTTTATTGACTTTTCAGAAAAAGATAAAAATTAAAATAAAAAATTTGAGTTAAATTTGAGTTAAAGATTAAAATAACCGTATTTTCCACTTGCCCGCGTTATTTTCTAATTTCTCTCTCTTCACCCTTTCTCTTTCACTCACTATCTCTTTCTCTTCCTTCACTTTCCATTCCCACTCTCTCTCTCCCCTTTCTCTTCTCCAGCGACATCGTCAGAAGCACCTAGCCAACTAGATCGGCACAAGTGGGGCCTCGCAAGCAGATCACGACCGCCGTACTCTCTCTCCTCTCTCTTTCTCTCTGCGCCATGCTCTCTCACTCCTCTTTCTCTCTCCTCACGACTAGTCGCGTTACTGGGGATAGCCTCGCCAGCGGATTGCTCTCTCTCTCTCTCTCTCTCCGGCATGATCTCTTCTCCTTGCGATCTTCGCCGCCATGACATCTCCTCTTTCCTTGCAGTCTCCGCCGCAGCCGCCGCTGCCTATTCTCTCCTCGTGATCTCCACCACCATCGCGACCTCCGCTACCTCTACGATCTCGGCCTCGCGATCTCCCTCGCGGCCACGATCTCCTCTTTTTTCATAATCTAGGCCTTTCTTCGGATTGGTGAAATTTATGGTATTCCAGTAGCATACTCTATGTATTATGTATTCTTGATGGATCAATTGTTGTGTTCTGGGAGGTTACTTGTTGCATTCTGGTGGATTACTAATTTGCAGAATTTTTATTTTTTTTTTTTGTCACATGTGAAAATTTATGGGGAAAAAAAAAAAAAAAAAGCTTAATTTGAGATTTTTTTTATTTTTTAAACAATTTATTAGATTAAAAAAATCAAAAAGTGCAAAAAAAAAAAATTTTTTTAAGAAACAATAATACATTTAGGCGACCAATTACGAGTGCTGGTGATAGGAAATCCGCACCGAACAGAGATCTGCGGTAGTCTCAGATCACCTGAGAATATTCTAATAGATTACAACGTAGGGTTGGGCATTGGATCACAACCAGTTTTTTTTTTTTTTTTATCATCCATTATTCAATCCAATTATGAAAAAATCATTTCAAATCAAACCAATCTAATCTAATTTATTTTATTAACCAATCATATCCAATCCAAAATCCATTATATTAGATTGAATTGGATAATTGGACTACACTTATTTTTCATAGAAACTTTTTAAAATCTACTAAATATGACTAATCACATTTTATAAACATGAATTTAATTTCCCGTCGTCCATTTATCATGTAACAACAGGCCAAATTACCTAACATAGTAAATATTAAATAAAGTAAAAACTTTAAGTTAATAAAACATGGGTCTTTTTGTGTGTGTGCCTCTTTTTTTTTTTTTTTTGAAAATGGATTTTGATTCTTTTGAATTTTGAGAAAATATAATGTGATCATTTTTTCTAAAGGCCAAAAAAAGGGGTCAAGCAGAGAAAGGCAAAAAAGATGTAAAAAAAATTTGGATAATATGCTATATAATATCTAATATAAAATATTTTTATACAAAATATAAGCCTATGAATTGGATTGGATTTATTGGATTTTCAAAATTCAAATGCAATATCCAATCTAATCTAATTGGATGAGTTAAATTATCATCTAAGTTCAAATCAATAGTTTTTGGATACCCAATTTTTTTATGGATAGATTAGATCAGTTCAGTTGGATGAATTGGATATTGGATTTTATGCTCACTCCTATTATGATGGTATTCTACTAGAATACTTTTTTTGGTTGGTCAAGGGTATTTTTTGAAAAAATATGTCAGGTTGACATTTAACTTATCTTATATTATAGTTGGGACAATATTTCAGAGGTGTGATTTTTTGTGACAATCCTCAAAAAAGCCCTTGTGATTAAATCATAAATGAGGATTATGGGGTTTTATTTGATAATCAATACTAAATAAAGACCAGTACTCTTTCATCCAAGTTCTCGAATTAAAAACTCGTGACAGTGTCATTAATCTTCATAAATAAATTTATAGATTCTATAATTTCATCAATTAGTAGATGATGTAGGAAGAATATTACTATTAGCTTGTTTTGTTATTTTGTTAAAGTTTTGTTAATTCATTTAGGTGTCGTTTCTTTGTTTTAATGTCGTTTTGATTATTGTTAGTAAGACTATATAAGCCTAAGACAAGAAGAGTACTGGACCATTATTGAATATTTGATATTGAAATTAGAGTATTAGTTTTTCCTCTCTATTTTGGGGTTTCTACTTTGGTCATGGATTTGGCTTGAGTTCTTCCCAATTCCACTGCATCAGTCGATCACCGATCAAATTGGCCAGTGCAATGCTTGACCGACATCGTCGGTTTCTCAAAATGGTGGAACTGCTACTGCCCAACAAGGTGGTGAAGACTGACTGAGCACCATACCAAAAATAGTCATCTCTTTGGCAATGAGTTGCAGCATAAAGACATGAGCACTGACCGGCCCATCCTTAAAACACTCCAAGATACCGTTGCATCCAAATCTCTCGGACTGTAGGACACAGCCAAAGAGTATGGCACGAGTCCTCCAATATTAAGCAAACAAATATAATTTATATAGGTTGTTTTGATATATTTTTGGCATATTTTTTAATTATATATTTTGTAAGTAAATTAAGATTAAGATAGTAATTTAATGCTAATATCATAATTGAGAGTCACAACCCACAATTCAGAGGGAAGGTATGAGATTGACAGATTGCATTCCACTAAAAAAAAAAAAAAAAAAAAAAAAGCAAATAAACAAGAAATTGAATGCCATTTCCCATTCAGTAAACATGCCATTTGGAGGTCTCTTTTGCTAAGCACAGTCGTCGGTTAACCGCAATAAAATCAACTTAAAAAAAGATAGTCGGCATCAGTGTCAATGGAAGAAAAAAGAAAAAAAAAATTAAATAAACAAGAAATTGACTATCATTTCCCACTCAGTAAACCTGCCATTTGGAGATCTTTTTTACTAAGTATAATCGTTGGTTAACCGAAATAAAATCAACTTGAAAAAAAGATGGTCGGCATTGGTGTCAACAAAAGAGTCACTGGTGGGAATAGCTCGTGATTTAAGAGCTCAAAACCGTAAGCTTTTAAATTATATTTATTTGGTGAATACTTATGTAACGGTTTTATACCTAGATCAATCTCACTTTCATTGATAAATATTTACTTAATTCTCTATCTCACAGTCCATGTGTAACATGTTGCCTCCAGTTTAATACCCAAACTCTTAACAAAAAAAAAAAAAAAAAACACCCCAAACTCTTGTCGTTTTCCGTGCAAACTTTGATTCTTTACCCTTTACATTCACATCCTCTCAAATTTACATTCCCATTCTCTTATAATTACATCTTCATAATCTAAAAGCCACATTTCCATTCAAATTACCCACTGTGATTTTCGGTATACCGATTAATACCGTTAAATTTACCTTTTACTATAATTTCCTCCATTGACATGCTTCTTCCACTATGTCCTTTTATTCAGCCATCCAACATATGTCCTCCTTTTTATGTACACATTAGTGCCGAATCCTATCCGATACTAAAAAGGAGATATGTGTATATAGGTTATTTGAGATGGCACTGAATTGGCAGAGAAAAGTGCATCAGGAGAACAGATGGTGCATGGTTGGCGAGTGTTTCTGAAAAGAACTGAAAGCAATGACAACTTGGAATGGATCTTATCAGTGGAGGAAAACTAAATTTATTTGAAGAGAGGGCTGGAAGGTAATTGTCCGGAAAGTAAACTACAACCACTGTAACAAATCACGAATCGAAACCCACAAATTGCAATTCCAAATCGCACATCACAAATCGCAAATCACCACATCAAAAACATCCAAATCAGAACCAAAAAAAAAAAAAAAAAGCCAATGAAGAGCGCCCCATAAATCAACGATGTCGTACCTAATCAATCTCGAATCCTTAATCACCGTTGAAGAGCACAGACAACAAAATACTAATCTCCACAAATTTGTCTTTCCCAGACAAGCATTGAACCACTGCGAATCTCCTCCGTCAAGTCTTCGCCCCTGTGGGCGTCGCTTCTCTAAAGACGAAGACTCCTTTTTTTCCAGTTTATTTATTCCTTTATTTCTCTCTTATTAGTCGTATATTATTCAAAAACAACAAATAAATAAAATAAAATAAAATAAAAAAGGGAAAATTTAAGGGGAAAAAAAAAAAGAGTAAAAAAATATAATGAATTATCCAGGACAAAATATATTCATGTTATTGATCAATCTGAAATTGGCCGACATTCTCTCTAAACCGGTGTTAGACTGGGAAATCTCAAAGATTTTGTGGAATAAATTTATTTTTTTTTCTAAGTACCATTTTGTAATTCTTTCCATTTCTAACGATCTTGCAAAATTATACACATCAATTAGCTTGATTCTAGGATTTGATTTTAGGTTTCCTGATTGTAATTCTTTTCTATATAATATTGTACAAATTCAATAGAAATTACGAATTAGAATTATTTGAATCATAAATTTCAAGTAAAATGTCAAAAAAATGCATATTATTTCACTCTAATAAAAAATAAAATTTTTATATATTGCAAAAAAAAAAATTAACAATAGTTTGAACATTTATATAATATTAAGCAAATAAATATAATTTATATAGGTTGTTTTGATATATTTTTGATATATCTTTTAATTAATTATTTTGTAAGTAAATTCATATTAAGATAGTAATTTAATGTTAATATCGGTACGGGATTAACAGATTGCATTCCAGAACGAAAAAAAATAAATAAATAAATGAACAATAAATTGACTCACATTTCCCACTAATAAACCTGCCATTTGGAGGTCTCTTTTTGTTGAGCACAATCATCGGTTAACCAAAAAAAAAAAATCAAATTTAAAAAGAGATGGTCGACATCGGAGTCGATGGAAGAGTCATTGGCGGGAATAACTCGTGATTTAGGAGCTCAAAACCGTAAGCTTTTAAACTATGCAAATTCTACAATGTTATATTTTGGCATTATGACCCTCATCTTTGTTCCAACTACGCGTTCGAATATCTAAGATTCTTCCCAATCCATAAAAAAACGTTGGGTCTTGTCTGTTTATCGTTATGTCTTGTATCATGCTTCAACTTAATTTTAAAGGTTATTTACGTTTTTTATACCACATATTTTGCTTTTATTTAGAAAATATACAATATATGTTGAAGTTTTACAATTTTATTTTTTATATTTTAATTAATATAAAAATCTATGCATTTTCTAGGACAACACTTAATTTTAACCTAAACATACCTAAAATTCCTATTAAAAAAAAACTAAAAATTTAGATTATTCACTTTTTGTATCATTGCTTTGTTTTTACTCAAAAAATAATCCTACATTTTAAAATAAATATATATTTTTGTACTATTCTATTATATTTAGTGTATTAAATCTATATATTTTCTCAATCAACACTTTTATTTGGGCCTTATGATGTTCAAAATACCCTTAATTTAAATTTCTTAAATTATTTTCTAAGCTCAATTACGTTATTTTTGAAATCAAATACGTGTTGATCGAGAAAAAAAATATATATATTATAATGGTACAAAAATAAAGATCTACATTTTCAAAATGCAGAACGTGTGTTATAAATAAAAACAAAATACAGGGTATAAAAAGATAAATGCTATTTAATTTTAGTTTTTCTTTTTAACGGTAGTTTTGATATTATTGGTCAAAATTACATGTTGACCAAGAAATGGTATATACTAATGTAATCTCAAAGTATAAAAATGTAAAACTTTAAAACACGATATATACTTTATGAGTAAGAATAAAATACAAGGTATAAAAAGATAACAACCCTAATTTTTAATACCAATAAATCTGTTGTCTCTTTTATTTAAAAGATTAATCTCTCTTATAACAAGATGAATGATGAGTGTTTTGTAAACTATTTACAATGCCTAAATTGGGTTAATTGTAAAGCTTGATAAATCAAAGTTTTTAGTTTATCCAACTTTGATCCCTATTCTTTTTTCGTAGCTGGCGTAGTCATAAATAATTAAGAATGTTGCTATGGTAATCCTTTCCATTAATTTTTTGATGAAATCCATTAGTTAGCTTCATTTTTTGATCATATTATTGACGGATCCCATCTAAAAATTGATAGTGAATATTATTGTAATAACATTTTAATTATTTAGAGTCATTCAAATTACAAGGAAAAGAGAGAGATCAAAGTTACATAAACTTAGACATTTAAGAACTAAACGAGCAATTTACCCTTTTAAATCTCTCACTTTTGATATCATTAAGACCACAGATGTCACTTTTTTCTTTTTTTCCTTTTTTTGGGTTATGCACCCATGTGCGCCTTCTATCCCACTATTACTCAATTACTAAATATGCACCCGAGACTAAGCATCCTAACCCTTAAGCCACCCCTCCCTCACCACTAGGCTAGCCCTTGTGGCTTGACTACTTATGTTACGTGTAACGTGTTTTATATTTACATCAATCTCACTTCCATTCATAAATATTTTCTTAATCCTCCCCATTCGCATAGCTACAACTTGACCTTCTCTATCTCACAGTCCATATGTCACGTGCTCTCTCCAGTTTAATAACCAAACGCTTGTCGTTTTCCATGCAAACTTTGATTCTTTGCCCTTTACATTCACATCTCTCAAATTTACATTCACATTCTCTTATAATCACCTCTCCATCATCTAAATGCCACATTTCCATTCAAATTACCCACTGCGATTTTCCTTAACGGATTTATACTGTCAGATTTACCTTTCTGCCCTCCTAACAAGCATACCATACTTTCCTCCCTGGCCTTGCTTCTTCCACTATGTCCTTTCATTCATACTCCCCAACCATCCAACACATGTCCTCCTTCTTACGTACTTGATGTGTCATCTCAGTGTCGAATCCTATCCGATACTGAAAATATATATATATATATAAAAGTTATCTGAGACGGCACTGAGTTGGCAGAGAAAAGTGCATCAGGAGGACAGATGGTGCATGGTTGGCGAGGGTTTCTGAAAAGAACTGAAAGCAATGACAACTTGGAACGGATGTTATCAGTGGAGGAAAACGAAATTTATTTGAAGAGAGGGCAGGAAGGTAACTCTCCGGAAAGTAATGTACAACCACCGTAACAAGTTTCGAATGAAATGTGGCATTCAAACGAGGGAATGTGATATTATTAGAAAGGAAATGTAAAATAGAAAGAAAGTTAATGCGGTAAGAGTGAGGGAGAAATACAATAAAAGTGTGAGTACTTTATAGGTGAGAGAGTGCAAAAAAAAAAAAAAAAAATGTAATGTATGGATGGGACTATTGCTCTGTAACTCTGAATAAGGGAGTGTGAGTAAGTAAACATGGTTTGGAGTTAGATTGATGTAATTATAACATTTTCTTTTAGATTGATGTAAACACGTGTACATATCCATTGCTGATTCTTTAAAAAAAAAAAAAAAAATCAAAAAACCAACAACATTGTAATTGAATGAAAAGACCAGTTTCTTATTGTTTTTCTATTCTGAAACCTAGTCTATAAGCATGTCAGTATTTGTCATAGGATGCTCCTAATTTGACTTCAACAAATCCCACCATCCAATTTTCATCCAACGGTCAGAATAGAGTGCCGGATATGTCCGGATAAATCTAAATGCCGGACACAAGACACATCGATTCGTATGTATATATACCCTCTAAATTCTTTTATAAATATTAAAGTTACTTCAAAAATTCAAATCCTATTTAAACCATCTATTCACCAAGCACATAAAGACATCAAAAATATCAAAAGCAGTCCAATGGATTCACACAAATAAACAAAATTTCATCCGAAACAATCAGTGCAAATTGTATGAAATGTCACGTTTGAATTTTTATTTATATGCAACATCAAATAGGCAAAGGAAAGCACACATCTTATATATTTATACACAGATTTAGAATAATCTTTTATTACCACGAGTGTCGGATCTCTCAAGCATATATAACAGTTAAAGTCAATATATATACCATTTCACATCAATAGCGTGTAAAATTTACTGTTCATAAAAAAATCACACTTACATTCGACACTAACAAGTTATATAATGTTATATTTTTACATGAAACACTATCATATGTTCATTTAGTTACGCAAAAAGTTATATTATAATCAAATTAAATGAATATATTAAAAAAGTTCCAAAGTGTCGTTTCATGGGAGGCGTCGGGTACAAGACTAAACCTATATATACCTTCCAAAATCCTTTTCAGAACCAGTAAATAGTCCAACGGATTCACACAAATAACCAAAATTTCATCCCAAAAAAAATCAGACAGAAAATTTATACTATATGCAATGTCACATTTGTCATAGGCTACCCCTCATTTGTGTTCGACAAATCCCAACGTCCAACTTTCATCCAACGGTCATAATTAAAGTGCCGGATACGTCCGGCAAAATCCAAATGCCGGACACAAGACACATCATATGCATATATACCCTCCAAATTCTCTTTATAACCAGTAAAATTACTCATAAAATTCCAATCCTATTACCATTAATTCATCAAGCACAGAAAAACATCAGAAATATCAAAAATACTCCAACAGATTCACACAAATAAACAAAACTCCATCCCCCAAAAAAAGGGGGAAAAAATCAGAGAGCAAATTTATACTATATGCAATGTCACATTTGAATTTTTTTTTTTTTTTTTTTAATTTTTATACCAAATCAATGTCACAATTTGTACACCACAAGGGAGATTTCTGAAAGGGCATTGAAGCATTACAACAAATGTCCAACCTATCTCTAAACTTGGCATTGCTAGTCTTCAACAAAATAGGTAAAGGAAAGCACACACCTTTCTCTACGCAGCTCTGGTGTCTGGGCTTTATCCTCTTCTCAAGGCTGAACGAAAAGTACTGCGGAAACTCCTTCAGCTCCTTCAAATCCCGCCCCAATTCGACGACGAAGTAGTCAAATTTGGGCTCGAAATTCTCCTTCACGCTGTAGCAGAAGAGCTGCGGAAACCGGCGGAACATCGACAACGAATCCCGCTTAGAAAACCCGATCCTCTCGAAGTATTCGATCCTCGGGACGAGCTTCTCCTCGACGCTTGAGGAGAGGAGGTTGGTGTGTTTGTTGACCTCAGAGATTCCGATGCTCTGGAGGAAGTAGAGCGTGGGGCGGAGCCGGTTCTTGACGCTGCAGGCGAGCAATCTCGGCCGTCGGTTGATCACGCGGCGCAGATCGGAGCCGTTGACGCGGGCCTCCCGGATCAGGAAGGTGAAGATCGGGACGATGTCGGAAACCCGAGACGACAGGACCTCCGGGCACATTCCAACAATGCGGCGGAACTCGACGGCGGTGAACCCGACGGAGGCGACAAAATCGACGGTGGATTTGATGTCGGCGAGAGGGAAGGAGAGGATCGGAGGGTGGTCGTGGATTAGGGATAGGAAATCAATGCCGATGGAGTCCAAATAGAGCAATTTCTCTTGGAAATCCGTGGTGGCGTTGGGAGTGGGAGTGGGGGTGGGGGTGGAGGGGTTTAGTGGGGTGTTTGTTTTGGAGGAAAGAGTGGGAAAGCGGAGGGATTTAGGGTGGGAAAGTGAGGGAAAATCATGGTGGGAGTGAGTGGGGAGATGGGTTCTAGTGGAGGAGGAGGGGGATGGGGAAGGGAGGGATTTGGTGAAGGGGAGGAGTTGGGTTTCTTGCATATTTTTCTACATGGCTGAGAATGGAAGAGTGAAATTCTTTTTTTGCATATTATGGTGTGGTGGGGTTATATACTAGTGGTGGGAAAGGGATAAGGATTTTAGAGAGAGAAAGAGAGAGCGAGAGAGAGAGAGAGACAGAGAGAGAGAGAGAGTTTGTGCTATCTGATTGAAATCCAGGGAGAGTTCAGGAAGTTTTGGAGTTTATGTGGTAACCGATAAGCAAGAAAATGACTGATCTAGAGAGAATAATGGGGAAATTACACTACATATATATATATATATATATATACATACATGAAAGAACATGTCAAGAGCTTTTTAAAAATTTTTCTTGCTTTTTATGTTAAAAAAGTGTTTGAATGATCTGTCAAAAAAACTTTCAGTCTTCAAAAATATTTTATATAAAAGCTAAAAAATATGTTTTCTCACAAACAATTTTGAGCAGACTTTTAAAACTTGTAAAAAAAATTTAAAGTATATTTTATGAGCTTTATTTTAACATTTTTATTACTTATTAGAATATTTTAAAGGCATGTTTACTTACGCATAATCAGAGTGAACATGAATCGAAGTGGGTAAGATTCGGAGTGGACTGGATTCAGAATCATGATTCGGAGTCAGAATATGCTGTTTACATGGGTTCCAAGAATCGGAGTCGGAATCACCGTCAATCGCATTCATGTGTTTACTTAGAACATGAATCGGAGTTAGTTGCTATAAATTTACTTGTATACTCCTTTATTTATTGTGTTTTCAAAAATTAAAAAAATGATTAATTTTTTTTAATTTATTATCATACTATTAATCAAAAATAAAATATAATAAGGTAATAAAATTAAATTGTGTAATTTTTTGTTTAAAAAAAATTAAAAAGAGTAAAAAAATGAATTAAAATAAGTAAAGTATAAAAAATATAAAAATAGAAACATAATAATATATTATGATAAATAAAGTGTTTTATTTACTCTAATAACATTAATAGTAATTAGGATAGTTATATAATATTATTAAGTTAATAAAAATATATTATATTTAGTTAATAAAAATAATTAATATAGGTTGTTATTATTTTTTAATATAATTTTTTTGTAAATAAATTAAGGATAAAATAGTAATTTAATGTTAATAGTAGAAATGAGAGTCACAATCCGGAAGAGGAGTAGGGATTGTCAATCTCATTCCTCAATCCCAAATTGGTATGAAACCCACCATTCTCACTCTCATTCCAGAAAAAGAATAAGCAAGTAAACAAGAGATTGACTCTCATTCTCCACTCTCATTCCCTACTTCTGATAAGTAAACATGTCATAAAGATTATTTTCACCTCAAAAGCTCTTTAGTTTCAAATACTTGCTGAGAAATCACAACTTTTTTTTTCTTCTACTGATTAGAAGTAAAAGTAAAAACTTTACCAAATAGACCATAAATATTTTCAATTATTAGAAGAAAGGCACAATTACATAAATAATGATATGCAAATATTTTCAATTATTAGAAGAAAGGCACAATTACATAGTAGTAATAATTGTATGCTTTTTTGTTATCTATATAATATTTTAACTTTTTTCTACAAACAATGGGATAAACGTATAAAATATGGAGAGTACAAAGACAACAAAGTGTGAATGCTCAACTTCCGAATTTCATACGCATTCTGAAATTTGTGGCTTAAATTTACTTGTGTAATTAGGGTTTCTTTTTTGTAAAGATTTCTTTTTTGTTTTTTTATTTATTTTGTTTAATTTTTTATCATGTTTAAGTTTTTTTTTTTTTTTTTTTTTTTTTTTTTTTGGGAAAAAGAGCAAAACGATGGGAACAAAAATTATAAAGATAGCTCTCACGTGAATGTGAAGGGAAAGAAACATTTAGTGGTGTTTGGTTCATCCACTGAGCATGCGTGTGTGTTCAACGTTTTCTTAAGTTGAAAATTTTGAGTTAAAAATATTGAGTTAAAGTTAGAATTGAACGTTTGGTTTAGATGTTTACAGAATATATATATATATATATATATCAACATGAATTTCACTTTATTATTCTCGAATCTCTGTAATTTTAAAAATTATCTTATTTGGACTTATATATGCAAAATTATAAACTTTTAAAGTCTGAATTTTAAGTTAAAAGCTAGAATTGTAAATAGTAAAACTGAATGACTTTTAAAAATATGATAAAACTTAATCAGAGTTTTTTGAAACACCACACATGTTCAATCAACTCAACTCCAATTATATCCATCTCTTTTAAAAATTCCACTTAATTTCACTTTTCACAACTCCAACTATAATTCAAAAACTGGAACTTTGAAAACCCAATATTTTGTTATTCAAAATTCAAATGGGATGATTTTATTTTAAAAAAAATTACACAAAATATCAAGAGGAACAAAACAAGAACCATATTTTATACACCAATCAACCAAACGCACTATCAAAATCCAACTAAACTCTAATTGAAATAACTCTAATTCTTCAACTCAAACAGATTAGCGAAACGGATGCTCAGATACAAAAAAAAAAAATAATAATAATAATAATAATGAATAGAAGGCAAAAGACATGACATTTATGAACTTTAGTTTAACAATGAACTCAATTACTCGAGAAAATTTCAAACAAAAGGGAAAAGAAAAAATGGTACAAAACTAATAGAAGAAAAAAACAAAACATCTGGATCCCATAAGGGCCTTACTGTCTTAGAGCATTTTTTGGCACATGATCAGCCTCTTCCGGGAACGAAATCCATGGCATTATGATTTCTTTTCTTTCCTCGAAAAAAAGCACACAGTGCTGTCATCTCTGCGGAAAAAAAAAAGTGCTGTCATCTCTGCGGAAAAAAAAAATATACAAGTCCATAAAAATTATCTGTTCTTGGCAGCTCTCCACCTTATCAGATACCATAATACAACTCGGCGCTCCTCAGAAGGGGGGTGGCGAATAGAAAAAGGCATCGAAAAGTGAAACAAAACGACGACGAAGTTCATGTTGTTACAGAAAGAAAAAGTACTCGGATGCAAAAATATTTTAGACTCTAAAGCAGACTCTGGCAGGCATCGATATCGGATGCTTGTGCCTCCACTACACTTTGTCCAGAAGGACTTTCGCTAATGATCCGCATTCCTGCCTCGAAAATAGCAATTCGGAAGCGATTGTCTTCCACCTTATTGAGAACCTCCTTCACTACTTTAAAATCCAAACCTCCAATCAAAATCAAGTGCCCTATGATTTCACCAAAATTGTTTGGGGCTTTAGGCAGATCGATGCCAAATTCATCCAGCAATGCAGAATAGAGCAAACATCCGGTCCCGATGTCTCTAACTGTAAGGACCTTCTTAGACAATAAATACTCGAGAAGTCTCACAGTTGGTGCGATACACGGTGGGCTTTTCTCCAGTGCGAGAGAAATGGCCTCCTTGACAACCTCAGGGTGGTAAGCTGGTGACTTCAGTTCCTCCACACACTGTAGTGCTTCATCCAAAATCAAAACACCAAAATATTCCTCCAAAAGAGAGACCGTCTTTTTGTGAAGAACTTCAGGATTAAACCCTGCAGTGGGAGCCTGTGGCTTCTCGGCAACCAGAGGCACAGATGCAGAAGGAACAGGTCTAGCGGAAAAAGGGGTTTGAGTTGGAGATTCTGCACCAAAACCAAAGTTTGATGGTCGAGCAGGAGGACCACTGCCCTGCAATAGGGCACTTGTCCTGCCACTAATAAGTCCGCCACTACCCTGAGGTAACAGCCTTGTATTCAGTGGTGTCGACTTGCCAATCAACAGTGACTGGCCACGTCCAGCAGCCGGCAAACTAAAACTATCACCCTTCGGAATTGACCATTGTTTAGGCACCTCCCAATTGTCATTGTCCAACCCAATCCCAGGCATCTTCCTGGCTCCTGGCATTCCAGGCATCATACCCCCTAAACCTGGCCTCGCAATGGGGAAGCCTCCAGGGCTTGTGTTCCCTTGACCAGCAGAAATCAGGCCGCGGCTATTTCTGATGCTTGCAGTAGCACCTGGTCGTAATCCAAGGTTCTTTTCAGCTTCCGTGTGTATTTCGGTGATGGTTTTGGCTTTTATCTAAAGACCAAAGATTAAAAATACCAGACAAGTTAATATCTCTGCAACCTGAATTAAACCATAGAAAGAAAAAATGGAAACCGACCTCTTCACGCCTGGGTACCCAGTTGTTGGCACGCAAATCAAGGACATCACGGACCATGAATCTCAGCCTTGGAGCCAACTGAGGATTTGTTGTCAGGTCCTTCAATCGGCTGAAGTATATATCATTTATACACCTTGATTTTGGGAACTTGTCCAGCTGCTTACCAATTGTGTTGAAAAACTGACAGATTGCCTCAACATTTTCCTCAGCAGGGCAAGATTTAGCATCAGATCCTAAAAGTTCCTGTTTAACAAACCAATAAGAAATATCCAATGTCAAACACTTCGGGGTTCAAGAAATCTCTGAACGGACAAAGGGCGTGACCAGACAAGAACCTGAACAATGTGATGGACTATCTTTTCTGTTACCATCTTCTGCTTCAGAAGCTCTCCAATCAACCGAATGTTTCCCAGTGTACGAAGCTTGACCAATCTTTCTTTGTCCCTGCGTTCCATCTCTTGTTCAGGACCAGTCATCTGCCTCACTTCCTCCCTGAGTTTGTCAGCACCTTCAAAAGCCTCCTGGCAGTTATTCAAGAGTACACGCTTAAACGTGATTTCTTTACCACCAGGTTCATCGGACGGGAATGGAGGGAGTTTCTCATTAAGATCAGAACACAGAAGAGCGTACATGGGGCAAAATGTTGGTTCAAGCACAGCTTTATCAAAGATCAGTGAAATAACATCCTGAAATGCAAGAAAAACAATTAATAGCAATTGCTGTTAGAAAGTACAATTAAAATGACGGCAGTTGCGTGTGGAGGAAGAGATTACCTTTAAGATGTCAGCTGATGTAATACCAGAGTCAATAAGTTGACCTTTAAGGATGTCGAATTTCTCTGGGGTCAGCTTGTTCAATATACTGCATTAAAAAATACACAGTATTCAGAAATGCAAATTATCCACGACAAGGAATTTAACTATCACAAAATAACTTAACCATGACAATCAAGAAGCAAACATAACCATTCATCTAAGTAGGACAGTTCATGTCCAAATATCATACCCTTTTATGGTCTTCAAAACACGATCCTTTTCAGATGTATTTCCCCTCCTAGCAGACCATGGCACCTCAGCCTTGACAAGGGTAGGGGGAGGACCTCCCTGAAATAACAAGGAAACACGTTGATTTGGTATGAGAGCCAAGTTCTAGCTTTAAAAGCAAACCTGAGGAGTCTTTAATTTATGATTGCTTAGTTATAGAATACACGAAAACTTTAAAATTACCACCCGAGAAATAATACTGCATGAACACGAATGTTACTTTGACAATTAAAAACAAACATTGCACAACCTACAACCAGCTTTCACAACATCATAAGCAACTCAAAAAAATTATATAAAAGAATGACAGGTACATCCATTACCCCTTCATTAGAGGCCTTGGCAAAGTGAGAGTTTGGTTGGTCCTGACGATTAAACTGATTTGGTTCCTGCTGTCTGGAATCAGTACGGTTTCCAAACTCTCTACTCTCTCGAACGGAATCCCAAGACCTTTCCTCTCCAGAGGCAGGAAATTGTGCTGAGCGGCCACGCCAATCACGGTTATCTGGCTCAGCATATCGGCTCTGGGGTGAATTCAGTGGCTGCAAAAGATTTTCATACATAAGATGTGACAATGAAATCAAAGTAACATCATAAGAAAAAAGAATGATTTTAGCATCATCAAGGGAAAAAAAATTCAGTGATTTACTACTACGACTACACAACTGCTTAAAATATTTGAAGCAAGCAAACAGCTTCGAGTAAAAAAAATTAGAAATCTAGCTCAAAAGAGAAGCTCACATTGCTTTCTCCACGTCCCCAGCTTTGTTCTTCAGCAAACAATTCAGCTTCAATTTCACGCTTAAGTTTCAAAATCTCATCAGGGACTTCACTAACCTGGAAGAAAAGGAATACCAAAAATATTTTATATCTTGTACATAACGCACATTAGTGAGCAATGACATTAAAAAGACAGCTTTAAAACAACACAAGGAATCTAGGATGCAACATTTAGCATGACACGTTTCCCTTGCTATGCCGCATAGTAAAAAACCGTTGCCATATTTTATCATCAGGTACATAGAAAAGTTAATTACCTCACGAAGCTGCAACAGCTGGTCTCGTGTGTATCGCACACGTTCCCGACCATCATACCGTGAGTCTCCAGTCTACAAAAAGACCAAAAGAGAAAAAAGAAATCAATCAAATGAATCAACAGGAAACTATCCAAAATGTAGCTTTATAGATTGCTTTAAAGGGACACTAGCACATATGACCATGTTTCCAAAATCAACTAAAACTTAAATTGCCCATAACATGTGCTAAAACTTCACACTACTCTTATATTCGAAGAAGAACAGCCAGAATCTCAGTTACCAAATCAACAAGCGAAAAATGAACATTGTGGAAAACATCAATTGGGCGTTTAAATCTATGTAGGTCCTTTATGGGCTGTCTGAAACTCGACGCCATGCCCACCTATAAGCCTACAAATAGCTCTCTGTCCATATTTACAGCAGGTACACATACTAAGTGGCCCACCAAGAATTAGGACATTGATTTTCAACAATCATTTACGGCATTATGTATCACAATCCCTCCTAATATAAACTTGCCCGTTAACTAATTTCACTACTTTTAAACAGTAAACAAACAAATAGAATGATTGCAGGCATGGTCTAGCGGTAATTCCACACCCACCTCCACCATTAAGCACAGAGTTCGAATACCCCGTCACCAAGTACGAAAAAATCATACTTTTAATACTAATAAACAAACAAATAGCAGGACTGCTAAACGAACATTATATAATCAAGCAGCATTCAGTGATAATACGTCCCATATCAAGTATATGCTATTAAGAAAAAGAAAAAGAAAAAAAAAAGAGTTTTCTTTACGATAGAAAAAATCCACAATTTTTCAATTGCGAAACTTTTAAACGTACAATTTATTATCAAGCAGTATTATGTGATAAGTCCCAGATCAATTACAAGTAAAACCCCATCAATTTATGGACTAAAAAAAATCTTTTCTTTACGAGAGAAAACAAAAAACAGCAAATTCGAATACCCACAAAAACTTGTTCCAAGATCCAAATCCAAATTATAATAAAAACTCCAAATCGAACTTATAATAAAAACTCCAAATCGAGGAAAAAAAAAAACCAAAAAAAAAAATTGCATCTTTGAATCGGAAAAACTCTAGATCCGAAGAGAGAGAAAGAGAGAGAGCGGGGAATACCTTTATTAGAGAGAGAGAGAGAGGAGCGCCGCCATGGGGGCGTAAGAGAGGGAGATCGGAGAAGGAACCGAAGGCGAAGGAGGAAGAAGACGAAGACGAAGCAGAAGAGGAGGAGGAGGACTCGACGAAGCGAGGACCACCACCGAGTCTACCGCGACCGCCACCAGGTCTCAAGCTCAACACCGTCTGATCAGCCTGCTGCATACCTCAATATTTCGCTCCGGATTGAATCTCCGCCGTCCGATCGAACAAAGAGGATGAAGATGAAGATGAAGATGAAAAGATTCAGCGGCTGCGAGGCGCCGAATCGGATGCGATTGGAGAGAGAGAGAGAGAGAGAGAGAGAGATAGGGTTTGGAGGCTTCGTGTGTGTGTTTTGTTTCTCTCTCTTCTTCTTCTTCTAGAGAGAGAAAGAGAGAAAACGCAGCTCAAGATAGAGAAAGAGAAGTACGCAAGGCCGGTGGAGAGTCTATAAAAACCCTTGTTTGCTGATCAAGTGAGAGTTTCGATTTTCTTCTCTTCATTTTTTTTTTTTTTCAATTATTTATTTCGTTTCCTTTTATCTTTTTTCGGTTTCCAAATATTTATTTGAGATATTTGATATCCCTCAAAAAAAAAAAAAATTATATGAGATTGGAAATTATGTTAGATTTGTTAATATTTAATGACGATTTTGTCCCTACTTGTTAAGATATTTGTTGGACACACCTTTTTTTTTTTTTTGGACAAATATACCCGTTGTTAGGTACTATTGGCATGTTAGATCTCTCTCGCATGGTCTCTCTTTTTTTTTTTAAGAAAAAAAAAAAAATCACATCTTATGGTAGTTTCGAGCTTATTATCCAGTATCATTTGTTTTTACAAGTTATATTAATATTTTGATTGTAGCCCAGAAACCTCGCTCGTAAAGTAATTCATCACACCTACGGTCTAATTAATTGGGAGAGAATCAGTAGATTCATTTTCAAAACCGAATCATCTGTCCCAAAAATAACATGCAACTCTCTGTTGTCTTACGCTTTCTGATATTGTCCCTAGTTGCTAGGATATAAGTTGGACACACCTTTTTATTTGGACAAATGTATTATTGTTAGTTATTATCAAAATGTTATATCTCTTTGGTAGATCTGATTTTTTTCAAGAAAAAGAAAAATTAGATCTTATGGTAAGTTGAAGCTTACGTATGAAGTGTCTTATGTTTTTACAAGGTATATTGATACATTGATTGTAAACCCGAGACCTCTCCTGTGAAGTAAATCATCACACCTGCAGTCTAATTAATTGAGAGAGAATTAATTGATTCATTTTCGAAACCAATTCATCTTTCTCAAAAAGCAGCACACAACTCGTTGTTATACCTCGCTCTCCAATCTTGTACCTAGTTGTTAGGATATTAGTTGGATAGACCATTTTGTTTGGACGAACATATCCTTATCAGTTACTATTAAAATGTTAAATATCTCTTCCGTGGAAGATCTTATTTTTATTTTTCAGGAAAAAAAAAAAAAGAGAAATCAGATCTTATGGTAATTTGGAGCTGAAGTGCCTTCTGTTTTTATAAGGTATATTAATACATTGATTGTAAACCAAAGATCTCCTCCATAAAGTAAATCATCACACATGCGATCTAATTAATTGAGAGAGAATTAATTGATTCATTTTCGAAACCGATTCATCTTTTCCAAAAAGCAACATACAACTCGTTGTTATACTACACTCTCCGATTTTGTCCCTAGTTGTTAGGATATTAGTTGGACACACCTTTTTATTTGGCTGAATAAATCCTTGTTAGTTATTATTGAAATGTCAAATCTCTCTTGCATGGTAGATCTGGGGAAAAAAATAATCAGATCTTATGGTAATTGAGAACTTACGTATAATGTTCCTTCTACTTTTACAAAGTATATTGATACATTGATTGTGAACCAGAGACCTCCCTCGTAAAGTAAATCATCACACCTATGATCTAATTAATTGGGAGAAAATCAATAGATTCATTTTCGAACTGATACATCTTTCTTGAAAAGCAACATATAATTCTCTGTTGTACTACGCTCTCCGATTTTGTCCCCAATTGCCAAGATTACTAGTTGGAAACACCTTTTTGTTTGGACGAATATACCCTTATTAGGTATTACTGGCATGTTAGATCTCTCTTGTTTTGTAGATCTTATTATTAGTTTTTTTTTTTTTAAAGAAAAAAGAAAAATAGATCTTATGGTAGTTTGGAGCTTACCTATGAAGTATCTTCTGTTTTGATTGTAAATCAAAGATCTGATTCATGAAGTAAATCATCGTATGTATAGTCTAATAAATTGGGAGAGAATCAATATATTCTTTTTCCGAAACGATTAACCATTCCCAAATACAACATACAACTTTCCGTTATACTGTGCTCTTCAAATGTGCAAGTTCCTCCCTTCTATGTATGGTGCAACGTTCCCCTTTATAATCTAAAACTGTAGTTTTTTTTTTTTTTTAAGGGATTTCTTCAAAAGAATTTGATAAAGAGTGGAAATTAATCAAATTTTTAGACCTAAAGCAAAATTTAAAAAAAGGAAAAAAGAAAAAAGAAAAAAGAAAGTAATTGTATGTGTACTTTAGTTGTAATTTTACACGTGATTTTATTATAAGATGCATAATTTGAATCACTCACCTTCAAATTCAAAAAGAAAAAAGAACATTAGTTAAATATTTTATATAGTGATGGGTTGAGTAACGTAAATAATTTAGTTTTAATGATAATAAATTTGATTTGATGGTAATTTTCAATTATCTGATTAGCCTCTTATATTAATGTTTACAATGAAAATCTACTAATTTCTAATTTATTTTGGAAATGAACAATAACAATAAATCTTCTAAATGAAATTAGAAACGAACAACAATGATAATTATTAGAAGTTACCTTTTGCATTTAAAGAAATATTTGGTCTAAGTTGTCATTATGTTTATTTGACAACAAATTGAAAGAAAATAAATAATTATTCTGAGAACATAAAAGCATTGTAGACGTCCGGTATTTAAAGCATAATACAGGTAAGATTTATTTATTTATTTTTAAATTTTTGAAGGAAGTAAGATATTAATTTGTAACACAACGTATGTCCGTTAAAGTTTTTCTTTAAAGGAAGATACATGAACGACACAATTTAAAAACTATTACACTAGTATGATTCAAAAATTTGATACTGAATCGATATAACATAAAATAAAACTAAAGTTTTTATCATGTTGGTTAAGAGTGAGAAATTTGTGTCATATAGATCAATAAATATACAAAAAAATAACTCCTTGAATAGTTTTATTATCATTATTAGAAAAACAATAAACTTTAAAAATTTAGGCAACCTCAAAAACATAACAAAAGAACAAGGATATTACAGTAATTTCACCTGATAGCTCTCGTCAATCGTCATTTGCGATCTCTTAAATTCAATTGCACGGCAATTTCCAAGGATGATTGTGATACTTTATCCCACTAAAAATAGATCTACTACTCTCTTTCAAACAAAGTTTATATCTCCAAAGGAACAATAACAAAGTCAAAATAATAATTGAAATATATATAAATGAATCATATATTTAAAAATAATTGAGATAAATCATATATTTAAAAATATTTTTTTTTTGGGTGAAATGTGTAAAAATATTTGAAATCAAACAAAGTTTTATCTCCAAAGGAACAATAACAACGATAATATTTAAATAATTGAGATAAATCATATATTTAATAATATTTTTTTGGGTGAATTGTTTAAAAGTATTTGAAATAAGTAGAAATAAATAAGAAATTTATGGCATAAACAATTTATTTAATATTTTTTGGTTACAAGTTATTTATTATTTATTATAAATATATTACTTACTTAATAAATTTATTATTTATTTTTAAAATTTATTGTTAACTTTTATATTTTAAATATCATTACTTATTAGGGAAAGCATTTTATATTTTAAATATCATTACTTATTAGGGAAATCATCTGAATGATATAAATTTAAATATCATTACATTAACATAATATAAAAAATTAATATTACACTAACATGACACAAAATTGAACTAAAATTAATTAAAATTTATCTCATATTGATCAATAGATGAAAAAAATGATTATTTAAGTAATTTTCTCTTATTTTTATTTCAATAATTTTTGTAAAAATATTATTTGCTACTATTTTTTTTTTATGGAGAAGAAATAGCAAATTACAACTCGTGCACCAAAAATAAAATATATATTTAAATAAAAAAAAAAACACCATTTCACTATTTCAGTGTGGTATGGGTTGGACAACAATTGCGGCGCCACGTGTACCGCCATGTCGTATGTTTCCAGCTGCCAAATTGGGCTCTGTTTGGCTAACATTCACTGTCGAAGAAGATTGGGTTAGCCCAATAAAGAAGTCCGAAGTGTTTTCAGAGGGCAAAAAAAAAAAAAAAAAAAAAAAAAAGAAAAAAGAAAACAGAAAAGAAACACTTGGCCAAACTTTGAGAAAACAACTCATTTGTGAGGGGGGGGGGGGGGGGGGGGGGGGGGACTTATTATACATGTTAATATGTTATTTATCATCACCCTAGACGATTTCTGCTTTTTATTTTTATAACAAAAAAAAAAAAAACTAGAGACGTTAACCTTAATTCTAACTTTTGAGTTTCAACATATATGATATATAAATTGTCCTTATTTTATTGATAAGTGGTTAAAATATTGTCATATTAATTTATTGCTTCTACCAATAAAAAGATGACATTTGAGTTGGTACTCAAAAAATTAGGATGATAGTTGATATCCCTAACAGTACTTTTTTTAATATTATAGGTTTTTGGCATATTTTCCTCTATTCCCTTATTTGCCCTCTTATTTGAAAATTTTGACCTTCTATACTTGTACCATTGGAGTTCTAGGGGAAAAAAAATGTAACTATTATAACTTGGACAATGATCTATAGTCGTCATTCTTTAAGAGCGATCATGTTAGGATTAGTACATTAAAGCGAAAATTTGTTCATGGATACTAGACATTTATCTATCAATAAAGTTTATTTATTTATTTATTTCATATATCGGATGTCCTGAATAATTTTATTAATATAGATTTATTACAATAAAATATAACTGAGATTATCGATATAATAACTCTAATATTCTGCATAAGGAAATATGCAGAAATATATAATATTAAAATGATATTCTAAATTGAGAGTCTGCAGTCGTAAAGCAAATGTAGGCACTTTAACTTCGGTAAGATTGTAATATTTTCTACTTCCACTTTTGGGGAATAATTTATCTTTACTATTGGAATGTGATTTTCCAAGTAAAAACATAATATTTATGAGGGATTCATCATACGTATTGGACTGGACCTAAAATGATATTGATTTATGTAATAATTATGTTTAAGATAAATCAATTCAATTTGATAAATATTCTTGTAAACGGATAAGTGATTGTATGTTTGTATGATGTATCTTTTGATTTATCAAAAGGGTAGATGCCGAAGGAATGGTAACTTTTACTCAATAAATTGGAGATGCATTGCATAGATGATGACAACGTTATTTATAGATATAAATTTCATAGCTCTTTCATGAGAGTCAATGATATTATCTTAAAATGTCATTCGTGACTTGACTAATCAAAAAGGAATTTCGATTATTTTGTAATTTGTTTATTGAATGCTTTTATATTTATGCATGATTTCATAAATATGGTTTAATCAAGATGAAAGGACATAAACTTTAGTAATAAAATAATTGATAAAGTAAAGCGAAATTTTAACCATACAATTAATTATGAATATCCTATAGGAATTCTATATTATAATATGGGAAAAACACATGCATGACATAAATTTAAAGATCAATACATTATCATGACACAAAAATTTAATATTAAACCAATATAACACAAATCAGATATTAATAAAAATAGAGTTTGTGTCATTCTAGTAAAAGAAATTAAATAATCCTTATGAGAACATAAAAGCATTATAGACATACGATATTTCAAGCATTATACAAGTAAGATTTTAATATTTTTTTTTTTATAATTTTTGAAAGACGTAAGATATTAATTTGTAATTCAATATAAAACTGTTAAAGTTTTTCTTTAGAGGAAACTACCTAATGGACACAATTTAAAGATCATTGTACTAATATGATCCAAATACTTGACACTGAATTATTATGAGACAAAATAAAACTACAATTTATATCATATTGGTTAAGAGTAAGAAAATTATGTCATGTGTGTCAATAAATATATTAAAGATGACTATTTGGATATTTTTGTCTTTTTATTTATTATTTATTATTATTAGACTAGATTAGAAAAACGATAAACTTCTAAAAGTTTAGGCAACCTCAACAACATAACAAAATCTCTCCCAAAAAAAAAAAAAAATCGTAACAAAAGAACAAGGATATTGCAGTAATTTCACCTAATAGCTCTCGTCATATACGACCTCTTAAAATTTCAGTTGCGCGCCAATTTCCAAGGATAATTGTGGTACTTTATCGCAATAAAAAAAGATCTACTACTTTTTTTTATTTTTATTTTTTATTTTGGGAGGAAGATCTGCTTCTTTCAAACAAAGTTTATATTTTCCAAATGAACAATTACATCGATAATATATAAATGATTGAGATAAATCATATATTTAAAAATATTTTTTTTTGGGTGAAATGTTTAAAAATATTTGAAATCAAACAAAGTTTATATCTCTAATGGAACAATAACAACGACAATATATAAATGATTGAGATAAATCATATATTTAAAAAAAAATTTGGGTGAAACGTTTGAAACTATTTGAAATAAACAGAAATAAATAACAATTTTATTTATTTTATAAACAATTTATTAATTATTTATTGTAAGTATATTACTTATTTAGGGTTTGTTTGGTGTTTTAACTTAACTTCAACTAAACTGTATTTTATTTATTGAATTTTTTTTTTCTAAAAAGTCAACAAAAATTATAACTAGTTTTGAAAATCAATTAACTCTATCTTAAAATTTTTAACTCCAGTCGGCGATTCAAATGAAAGCTTATTATAATTCTATTTATTTTTTAAATTTATTGTTAACTCTTATATTTGAAATATTATTATTTATTCAATAATTTTCGTAAAAATATTATTTGTTACCATTTCTTTAAGGTGAAGAAGTAAAAAATTACAACTCGTGCAGCAAAAACAAAATATGTATTAAACAAATTAAAAAAAAACACTTATCTCTAATCTATATTTATAATCTCTAATATATCTATAATCTATAATCTATCTATCATTATATTATAAAGAAGAGTTGTCTTTTTGATACTATTAAAAATTTGATCTCTCTATTTTATCTTTTTGTGCACTTTTTTTTTCTTTTTCTTTTTATGTTGAGCTGTTTGCCTCTTTCTTTGTTTTATTTTTTGTTTTTCCCTTTTCTCCCCAAAACTTTTACGTATTTAAATAAAATAAAAAAAGGTAAAAGAAAATTAATATAATTATTTTTTTTTTATTTTTTTTGCTGTTGCTTACTATATTTGTCTATTTTGCACTCGCTTCGCGCTATGTAATTAGTAACTATATTATAAAGGAGAGTTGTCTTTTTGACCTATTCAAAAATTTGGTATCTCTGTTTTATCTTTTTGTGCACTTGTTTTTCTTTTTCTTTTTTCTTTTTTGTTGAGTTGCTTACCTCCTTCTTTGTTTTATTTTTTGTTTTTACTTTTCCTGCCCAACAGTTTTACATATTTGTAGTTGAATCATTTAAAATACTTTTCATTTTTTTAAGGTGTCCCTATGTAAAATAACATTTTTCAAATATGTCTCAACAAATTTTTTCCTTACAATTCTTCGAATTTTTATGTTCACTTTGAATCACTGGTTACTAAATTCTGTTAAATTCTCTAGAAGACAAGTATAAATTAAGAAACAGACATTGATTTTTCAAAAATTCAACATCTACTTTCTTTTATTGAAAAAATTAATATTTGTATATAGTTTTTCTAAAATAATCACCACGTTAAAACCACACGTGCAAAACACGTAACTAAAAACTAGTGTGTGTGTATATATGTATATTTTTTGCAGTTTCATAGCCACGTTCTTTAGCAATACAAACTAGCCCCCTTTGTTTTACGAGAACAAGTGAAGATCCACCGTTTTTATTGTCATTGTTGAGAATACTATTTTGATAATAGAAAAAAGAGAACTTGGCCAAACAAGCCCTAATATTCAGATTTTGGATGCCCCAAACTAAAAAGTTGCAAAAGGGCAAAAAGAAATGGTAAAAAGACAAGGAAAAGAAAATATATAAGACAATGAAAGTTTTCATGATACCATAAAACCATTACCTAGTTCACAAACTTCTAAATGGTAAATAAAATAACCAAACGAACAAAAAGGTTCCAAGTCCAAGGGATAACATAACTAAAGTTGTACTTAAACAAGAAAAAACTAGGAAATGTAGTTTTGCTTCAAACTACAAGCCATTGCGAATCGAACAGTCCTCTGAACAAGAATCAAATCTCGGGGCTCAGAACTCCGTTATCTGTTCAAAAATTCAAAGCAATGTCAAAAGTTATGAAGCAAAAAATAAGCTAAGAACTGCTTGGTTCATCAAGATCTACCAATGTTACAAGAAGAAATATAGAATGCAACATGATAGGGAAAAACAAGATATAGGGCGGTTCTCCGGCACTAAGCACTCGGTAAACAGACTACACACATAACCTTCCTAAATTACAAACTACCTTACTTAGACAAGCTAAATAACAATTAAGGAAGCTAAATCAAAATGAAAAACAAGAAAGAAAAAAAAAACAAACAAATTAAGCATTAGAATTAACCAATAATATGATCAAGCCATTCACTTGCGTTGAACTAGAGGTAAACTGCTCAATATGCGACAAGATTTTCAAAGTATTTCAGGCCAAACGACTCCTAATCATAGTTAAAAAAAAACGCAATAAATATGATCATGGGCTTCAAATCTAGGAGAAAACTAGAATTGGAACAAAAAATAAAAATTCAATACTTACATGGTAGAAGGCTTTCGGTATAAGTCTCATTTTTGTACTTGAGAAGCCAGATTTTCATGATCAGATAGATCATCATCATAAATAGCAACCAGGCACAAGTGGGCGTCCGATTGACCAGGAAGGCGTGTGCGGTAACTTCATCAGGAAGTTCAATGACTCGGAAATTTTCCTCCATGTTTACCGAAAGAATCGAGCAACTCCAACTCTTGGCTCCTCTTCTGAGGGTGTGTAAATGGATTTTCCGAGTAGAAGGGTTGCATATACGGATTTCCACTTCAGTCGTTTGAACATGATCGGATCACACATAGGAAAGAAAGAACTTCGCAGCGGCGAGGAAGCGAGATCTTTTCTGTCAATTTCCCATCAGCAGTGACTAAGCACACATCTGTTTTGTCATCCACATATGGATAAAGAATTAAAGTGGGTTCAGCTTTGCAAAGGCTAAACTTCTTTTTTGTAAAACTCAGGCCTTGTTTGGAAAGGTAGTTCAAACTACCAACTCAAACTAAAATTTTTGTCCTTTTCCTAAAAAGTTTTTTGTCTTTTCTGAAAAAGTTTTTGTCTTATCTAAAAAGTCAACAAAAATTACTATTACAACTAAAATATTTTAACTCAAACTAACATACCAAACAAACCCTCAGAGTGTGTATCACTTTACGCCACTGTTTGCAAACATGCTCTATTTGATATTCCAATTCAACTCCAACTAAACTGTACTTTTTTATCTAAACTTTTGTCTTTTTCTGAAAAATTAATAAAAATTAAAAACTAGTTTTTGAGAAATCAACTAACTCCGATTTAAAATTTTCATCGATCTAAAATACCATCCAATAACAAATACAGTAAGACTAACATAGAACAAATACATGAACAGTAAATTAACAAGAAAAACTTAAAATCAAACTCAATACTTACCCAAAGAGATCCGTTCTAACTTCTAAGTGGTGCTTGGTTTGGACCTTCTCCAATATGTAAAAAGATTCAAATTTTCAATTCTTGCAACTTTGCTTCTCTTGTGCTTTTCTCAGACGAAAATCAATCTCAAATGATTCAAAGCTCTGTTTTCTCTCATAGCCTCTATTTTGGAGCCTTTCGGTATTTGTTTCCTCATGGAGCACAATGAAAAGGCTATTGAAGATTGAAGAGCGAGTGTCATACAAATACAATCACACTACTCACAAGTCACAACGCTCGGGCTTCTTCCCTTTTTTATTTATTTATTTATAAATAAAATTGATGATTCAGGATTAGTTTGGATCTATAACTCAAACTCATATATTTAAACTCAATTTTTGTCTTTTTCTGAATTTTTTTTTTGTCTTTTCTTGAAAAAGTCAACAAAAATTACTATTAAAACTTAAAAATCTTAACTTAAACTCATACACCAAACACCCCCTCAAATTTTAAATGACTCTTAGGGGGTGTTTGGGTGATGAGTTTAGACTCATCACCATCAACTCAATTTTTGTCTTTTTCCACAAAAGTTTTTTGTCTTTTCTGAAAAAGTCAACCAAAATCACTATTTAAATTTATAAATCTTAACTCAAACTCATACACCAAACGGGCCCTAATCTTTGACTTTCCTAAAAAAAAAAAAAAAAAAAAAAAAAAGGACTCTTTGATTTCTTTAAAATATTTAATTGATTCTCTTTTTATGCAATATGCTCTAAACAAGGTGTTTACTGTTTAACAAGTTAATAGAAAATTTTTTTCCCATTCAAATTTCAAAGCCATAAATTACTCTCATTACATCAATTTGGGCAAAAGTTAAAAAACGTTTACAGAAGGTAATGTATGCGTACATGACACATTGAAGAATATGAAGTCACACAAACTTTTTTTACAGATTTCAAAATTTTCATATATATGTATAAAATATAGTATAATTTGTATACAAATAATAAAGAAATATTATATCTAAATGGGGCGGGTATTTAGATAATAGGGTCGGGGACCCCTAGGCCTGTCCCTGCCCCGAACTGTGATGGGTTTTGAAGTTATAACCTATTTACAACTCGCCCCGTTTAAGACAGGTCACTACGAGTAAATGTGTTGGTGGGTAAAATATTATCCCTAGACGTACATGCTAATTTAGGTTATTGTTAGATTTCTTTTACCATATTTTAGGCCATAGTTTAGGTTTTGACTGTTAGGCCACTGACTGAGAAACTCAATAAAATTAGAATAAAACACTAAATTCTCTAAATTAACCTCGGGAACAATGTGGTTTTGTGAAGACGTAAAATTTAAGAAAGTTTTGTCTAGGAGACTTTCTAATCTTTTCTGGGAAAGTTGCTTTGTATAGGAGGTTGGTTTTTCAAGGAGGCCTAGCCCCACTAATCTTTCCTAGCAGCATTCTTAGACAATACTATTCGCAACAATTACACATTTGTTTTCCAAGCTAATTTTTGAAGTAAAAACAAATATATATAATTAAAAAAAAGAAAAGAAAAAAAAAATAAAAGAAGAAGGGCAGGTTCAATTGCAATACTGATAATCTCGAAAGACTCCTCCAAATTTTTGAATCTAAGAGCTCTGTTGTTGCTTAGTTAGCCAACATTTCTGTCGACTTCACTTTAATGTGCGACTACTTAATTTTTTTTTTCTTGTAATCCTCTAAGTTGATATTGTATTGCAAATAAGACCCTTCTAATTATAAATATTTCCCCCTAATTTCCATTCTGAAATTGTTTTATCTTAAATATGCCCCTGCTTATTATTATTATTATTTTTATCCATCACTCTCTTATACTATTTTCTCATGTGTTGATGTATCCCTGAATACTTCATGTCTATACTGCAAGAACTTTTTTCCCCCTATACAAATGTACTATTCTTATTATTGATATTATTATTTGCTAAGCTAAACTATTAGCTTATATAAATTAACTTGCATATACAAAATTAACTTATTGAAGAACTCATCCCCTTCCCTACGTCTACATGTTATTTTCTTAGTACGTGTTTAGCCAATCCATTTGGATCTAAGTTTTCGTTTCAGTTTTTATCATTTACTGAAAAATAATAAATTATAATTACTTTTTAGAAAATCAACCAATTCTAATAAAAAAATTTTCATTTTAACCGATACACCAAACGCACCATTAGTTTCGTTGGTCTTCTTGGTTTTTTTTTCAGCTTCTTTTTCCCTTCTTGCTTATGACCTTACATACTATTTTCTTTTTCCTCCTATTTTTATAATTTTTCTCAAATATATACCTATGAAAACATTTTTTCAATGACCTTCTTGAATGCTGTTTTCACATAATATTTTATTATTATTTTCTATTTGATTAACTAACTTTTATAAAAAATGTGAGTATTTATAATTTATTTGTAGTCATGTAAAATTAAATTATTTTTTAAATGTGGAACTTATATTTTTTTTATTGCCTTGCTAATGTTTTTTTTTTTTTTTTTTTTTTTCCATTTTAAAATGTGTCACTACTCAGACATCTTTATCCTTCTTTCTCCCAGTTGCTATTTTTAAATATGTATCCCTAAATCACTTTCTAGTCTACCTCATTACGTTACTTTCGTTTTCTGTACTTTAATAATCTTTTTCTATTAAACTAAGCTTTTAAGGGAATAATACATGGAGAAAAGAAACTAAAGTTTTAATAAAATTTTAGGTCCTTATATCTAAAAGACATAGGCTATGTTTGGAGTATAACTAAATTAACTATTCACATAACCAAATCTCTTTTAAAAATTCAAAATTTAGAAGTCAATAATTTTTTTATTTCAAATGAAATGAAATGATTTTTTTTTAGATTATATAAAATGACGAGATAAATAATATAATATCCATTTATTTTCTTTCCCGAATACGTTTTAAATTTTTACATTTTTAAAACTCCAAAATTAAAAAGTATACTCTAAACACCACCTTATCAAATTGAATATTCACTTAGTGACATGTGCTTACAAATAACATATATTATTAAAAAAGATCTAGTCGAGTTAAGATTTAAAAAAAAAAATTTAAAAACGATAACAATGATATAAATAAATAAAGAATCACCTCTATTAAAAAGTTGAACACTTTATTTTGTTTTGTTTTAGTCAAGCTACATGCACGAAAGATCAGTCCTAACTCCAAACTGATCCTTAAAATAAATAAAATAAAATAAAATAAAATAAAAAAAGAAAAGTTGACGGTTAAAAGATCCTCCTACTTCTTTACTTCAATTTAATACCTCATTCCATCATGTAACAGAGCCTAAGATTATCACGTAACAATTTTAAAATTAAAAAAAATTAATTAATTTTTTAAAAATTAATTTTTTAATTTTTTATATTCCGCAAGCACTACAATCAGTTTGGTTAAAAAAAAAAAAAAAAAAAAAAAAAAACTGAAAACAAAAAGTTAAAGGACCCGTTTGGCAAATGAGTTTAAACTCATCATCATCAATTTAATTTTTATCTTTTTTTTTAAAAATTTTTTGTCTTTTCTGAAAAAGTCAACGAAAATCACTATTTAAACTTATAAATCTTAACTCAAATTCATATACCAAACGGGCCCACAAACTTATTTCAACGGGAGTCCACTTTCACTGAAAGGAGATTTCTTTGACCACGGTACGACACGTGTAACATTTACACACCAGTATCAGCCACCTCATCACTCTCTTCTTTTTTCCCCACGTCAGCCGCCAAAAATCCCCAGCTAAAAGCCCACGGCTTCCACTCTCCCAAAAATACCCTCTCTTTAAAACAAAAGCTCCAAGCAAAATAGCAGTGTCACTTAAGTAATTTTCCCAAACTCTAGACCTACTTTAGTAATCCAACCTCTTTACCGCGTCTAGAACCAAATCAAAAAAACTCTCCAGAACACTCTGATATGTTCTTCTCTCTTTCTCACCATTTCTCGGATTTTCCCTCAAAATTTCCCGAACTTTCTTGCCATTCATATATATTTATAAAAGAATCTCAAATATCTTCTCCATAATTCAAAGAAAATTCCGAAAAAAGAAAGCTTAAAAAAAAAAAAAAATCAGAAACTCTTCTACTGTGAATTTCCGAGCTTTTCAGAAGCGCAACAATGGCGACCAAGACGGAGAAAGCCATAGGCATCGATTTAGGGACGACGTACAGCTGCGTCGGCGCGTGGTTACACGACCGCGACGAGATCATCCCCAACGACCAGGGAAACCGCACCACGCCGTCGTACGTGGCCTTCACCGACACCGAGCGGCTCATCGGCGACGCCGCTAAGAACCAGGTCGCGATGAATCCTGAGAACACGGTCTTCGACGCGAAGCGCCTGATCGGTCGGCGATACTCCGATCCGTCGGTCCAGGCTGACATGAAGCTCTGGCCCTTCAAGGTCGTCCCCGGCCCCGGCGACAAGCCGATGATCGTCGTGAGGTACAAAGGCGAAGAGAAGCAATTCTCGCCGGAGGAGATTTCGTCCATGGTTTTAATCAAAATGAGGGAAATCGCGGAGGCGTATCTTGGTCAGCAGATCAAAAACGCCGTCATCACCGTCCCGGCCTATTTCAACGATTCGCAGCGGCAGGCAACGAAGGACGCCGGAGTGATCGCCGGACTGAACGTGATGCGGATCATCAACGAGCCAACGGCGGCGGCGATCGCGTACGGACTGGACAAGAAGGCGTCGAGGAAGGGAGAACAGACGATCCTGATCTTCGATCTCGGTGGCGGAACTTTCGACGTCTCTTTGCTGACGATCGAGGAGGGGATTTTCGAGGTCAAGGCCACCGCTGGCGACACTCATCTCGGCGGTGAGGATTTCGACAACCGGTTGGTGAATCACTTCGTCGCGGAGTTTCGCCGGAAGAACAGGAAGGACATCAGCGGAAACGCGAGAGCTCTGCGGAGGCTGAGAACGGCCTGTGAAAGGGCGAAGAGGACGCTTTCCTCGACGACGCAGACGACGATCGAGATCGATTCGCTCTACGAAGGAATCGATTTCTACGCGACGATCACCCGAGCGAGATTTGAGGAATTGTGTATGGATCTGTTCCTGAAATGTATGGAGCCGGTGGAGAAATGTCTCAGAGACGCGAAGATCGATAAAAGCCAGGTCGATGAGGTCGTCCTCGTCGGCGGATCCACCAGAATCTCCAAAATTCAGCAACTTTTGCAGGATTTCTTCAACGGAAAGGAGCTCTGCAAGAGCATAAATCCCGACGAGGCCGTCGCGTACGGCGCCGCCGTCCAGGCGGCGATTCTGACCGGCGAAGGGAACGAGAAGGTACAAGATCTGCTCTTGCTCGACGTCACTCCTCTCAGCCTAGGGCTCGAAACCGCCGGCGGAGTAATGACGACGCTGATTCCTCGCAACACGACGATTCCGACGAAGAAGGAGCAGATATTCTCGACCTACTCCGACAACCAGCCGGGAGTTCTGATCCAGGTCTACGAAGGCGAGCGGGCGAGGACCAAGGACAACAACCTCCTCGGGAAATTCGAGCTCACCGGAATCCCGCCGGCGCCGAGGGGCGTCCCGCAGATCCACGTCGCCTTCGACATCGACGCGAACGGGATATTGAACGTCACGGCGGAGGACAAGACGGCCGGAGTGAAGAACAAGATCACGATCACGAACGACAAGGGGCGGCTGAGCAAGGAGGACATAGAGAAGATGGTGAAGGACGCGGAGAGGTACAAGGCGGAGGACGAGGAGGTGAAGAAGAAGGTGGAGGCGAAGAACTCGCTGGAGAATTACGCCTACAACATGAGGAACACCGTGAAGGACGAGAAGTTTGCCGGAAAGTTGAGCCCGGAGGATAAGGAGAAGATCGAGAAGGCGGTGGAGGAGACGATAGAGTGGCTGGATAGGAACCAGTTGGCAGAGGTGGATGAGCTTGAGGACAAGCTTAAGGAGTTGGAGAATGTGTGTAATCCGATCATTGCTAAGATGTACCAGGGCGGTGCCGGTGGCGATGGGGATGTGCCGATGGGCGACGGATATGGCAGCAGCGGTGGCGGTGGCGGCTCCGCCGCGTCGGGAGCTGGGCCTAAGATTGAGGAGGTTGATTGAGGTCTTGGTTAGTGTCGTTTTTACGGGAGTGGTGTTGTTTTGTAGTTTGTCGTTTTTGGTTTGGGCTTAAAAGCTTGAGCTATGTTGTATTCTACTTCACTTGGTTTAAGCATGTAATAGTAATAATCTTTTTTTTTGGGACTAAAATGTATGTACAGTTTAGGAGTAGGCATGTAATGGAAATGGAGGTTTACTAAGTTCTGTTCAAATACAAGTACTTTCAAGTTGTTTGCAATCTAATTGTCTTTTTCACGTTGTTTGATCTCTTTATTAGTAGAGAAGTATCTGTGAATTATAGAGCAAGTTGCGATCTAATTTACTAACGAAAAACTTGGGTCCGAGAATCTCAAGTAGACGAGTGAAAACAGACATTACATTTACTTTTTTTTTTTTTTTTTTGGCGCTAAAAAGACATGACATTTGCTTAACTGTAATCTCAAGTGGACAAGAAGTTTGAAATCTAATGACCGTTTTATATCTTTTACTCCTGTTTTTTTTTTTCAAAAAAGATTTTATTATACGAACTGTGTATTTAATATTTTACTCCTGTATTTTTCAAAAAAGATTTTTTTACTAACCTAATCTAATAGATAGTTTTTTTATTTAATAAAATGATTATTTTTTTTTCATTTTTTTAGATTTGATCAATTTGATTATATAATTTAGTGATTTACGTTATGATCAATTAGTGATTGACCACCGTAGGTCATGTAAGAAAATTGATTGATCATTCTAAAAAAAAATTGATTGATCATTCTAAAAAAAAGATTTTTTAACTAATTTTTTAAAATTTCGATCATTTATAAAAAAAACTTCTAAAAAAAAATGTTATTCAGCTATAAATTCCAAAGTGTAATTTATTATTCGAATTTAGATCTATAATTTAAGTAGGATTTATGTTTCTTTAGGTAAACACAGGAAGTTCTTCCACGTTGTTTGATCACTTCATTAGGAGAGAAGTAAATTATTTGTAAAGAACCAAGAATATTGGTTTTTTTTTTTTTTTTTTTTTTTCCGTAGTAGTAGTAAAGAATCAAGAACCAAGTCTATTGGTTTTTGGTTCTTGGGTTCGACTATGAGAGAGTCTCTAGTCTAGTGGGTAAGTGGAAGTAGACGCGGTGACATGTCGAAAGAAGAAAAAAGCCTCGTGCCTGTTGGTAATCCATGTTTCCTTCTTCATATTGGCTTCGTTGTTTTATCACGATCTTATTTGTATTCAAGAAGAGTTAAAAAGTTTAAAAGTGCAATTGAAATATAGTAAGAGGGAACTGGCCCTAAGGGAACACAAAAAAAAAAAAAAAAAAAAAAAAAGAAAAAAAGAAAGAAAGAAAGTGAGGGAGAGAGATAAAAGAAAGCGTTCTCGGTTTGAGGTTCGGTACATTCTAGGCCTTTGACCATCAAATTTCATTTTCAAGTCTGCCGTCAGATGCTGAGCTTAAGAGTAGGGTTCGTGTTATTTGTAAAAGGAAGGATTTTCGGATCGAAGTTGTGAATGGGATTGAGTTACTGTCGGTGGTGAGGCGTTTTATAGCATGCTGGCCATCGTCTCGACTTATAATTTGGAGGTTTTGGTTTGCGGGAAGAGGCGAGTCATATGGTGATGTGCGTTTTTTTATCACCATTTGAGAAATGTGTTTGTCAATTACTTGCCGTTCCTGTCATTTTCTTCCATTGGTGTTTAGGGGTCTCGATCTCTTTGGTGTTTTGATGATTTGACTTGTGGTTTTCATCCTCTTTATTTATAATAATGGTGGTTCTTACGTCGATTAGTTTAGGTATTTATCTCTTTTTTAGTGTTTGGTTTTATTTTTCATTTGCAAGATTTGTTTCTTTGCATTGTTTGCGTGGTCTTTGTGTTACGGATTTCTTGTTATTGATTGACTGAATATTTTGTCAAATGTAGAAGATTTGTTAAAAAGTCATGTGTGCTTGATATTCTATGTGCCTTTTTGGGTATTTCCATTTGTGAAGTTCGGTACTCATTTCTCTTTATGCATCATTTGAATTTATTGATAAAACTAATTGTCTATCGGTGTCAAATTTTCTGTTTTAGGTGGCTTATAATTGTGAATCAATGATTGTATTGCATTTATATTTGGAATATAATTTTCATTTTTTAAAAATTGTAATTTACCGAAAAAATTTGAAATATAGTGATTTAAAAAAAATTTAAGTCACAATTAATATCATAAAATTATGTAATTTTTTTTTATTTTAAACTGGGGTATACGGGGCTTAAAAACCGATGATTTCAATGGTGGAATTAAATATGATTTTCGCTGTTAATAAGTTTACACTTGGATATTGGCCCTCAAAAATTTATCTCCATATTGTTTCAAATATAATAGTTTCAATTTTAGTGACGTTTAATTTTATATAAAGGGAAAAAAAATCCAAATAAATACATAAAAGGACTAAAAGTATAAAAATATAAAATCTAAGTAAATAGCATGTTTTAAAAATATTTGAAATAAATAATAAATTTATCAATTAATTATTTACACTAGATCTTTTTTATTTTATTTTTAAAACTTGAGGGGCATTCGAATTCCTGCACATTTAGTCATGAGGATTATTACCTTTAAATTTTATATGCAATCATATATTTATATTAGATTTATCATGTAAATAATTTTGTATTTTAAATATGTCATTTCCTTAATAAATTTTTTATTTAAATGATGAATTTAGTGTTTATTTTAAATATTTTTGAACTCTTAGGTTTCGTTTGGCATTTTAATTTAACTCCAACTAAATTATATTTTTTCATCTAATTTTTTGAAAGCTTAAGCTTATGTTTAGTTCATCGATTGGAGATTAAATTTTTAAATTGAAATTGATTGACTTTTTAAAAATTAATTATAATTTTTATTAATTATTTTTAAAAATAAAAATTAATTTAAAAAAATATAATTAAATTAGAGTTAAATTTAATCGTACCATTATTACTTACTTCAATTATTTTCGGTTTTTAACCAAAATCCCCTTTCTCGGTGTACTCTTCTCTGTGCAGTTGGGCCCAGAATTTTCGTCATCCAGGCCCAATTTCACTAGTCCCCTCTCTCTCTTGCTTTATCAAAATTTGTGGATAAGAAGAAATTTGGCAAATAATGCGCCAAACTCTCTAACACTGCACTCTCGTAGTAGAGCTCCAACGCCATGGCTGCTGGTATCACCACCAGCTGCTCACTCAATCCGGTACTTCCATGCCGGAAAACATCTCGGTCTCTGCTCTCTCTCTCCTCCTCCTCCTCCGACTCCAAACTCTTCGGTTTTCGTCTCCGTAACCCTAACCTCTCCTCCAACGTCAACTCCCCCCTTTCTCTCTCCTCATCTCTCGTCGCCACTCCAATCACCTCCCGCTACGGCGGCGGCGGCGGAGGATCTCGGTACTCCGGCCCCGGTCGGCGGCGGTCGTCGCAGAGCGACTCTGAAGACGAGCAAGCTCTTGATTTGTCTACCGTCAGGTTAATCATATTCAATTATTTTGTTATCCAATTCTCTCTCTCTCTCTCTCTCTCTTAGCTGATGAAATGGGAAAACAAATTGAAATTGAAATTGAAATTGAAATTGAAATTGAAATGTGGTTACATGGTGGATGATTTTGAAATAGGTCAGATTCCGTCAGGCTTATCGATGAGCAGCAGAATATGGTTAGTGTTTGTTATTATGTGTTTGTGAGTGGATATATGTGTGTGTGTGTGTGTGTGTCTATATATATACATGCATATGTATGATTGATTTTTGTTTATGTTGAATGTTAATGCAGGTAGGAATAGTGTCTAAAGATGAGGCTATGAGAAGGGCGGAGGATGCTGAACTTGATCTTGTATGTACTTCATAAACTTATATTTCTATATATAAATATATAATATATATACGTATAAAGTTATTACAATATCACAATTTGGAATTTTTAGCTAAAGACTCTAGGTCTAGAAATTGGCATGGACTGTTGTGAATTACTCTCATTTATTGTGGCTTGTTTGCTATTTTTGTTTGGCTTATTGTATACCAAGTTGTGAACTTTGGCCACGTGGTTACTGGAGAGTGAGGAGTTTTGTTTATTTTTAAATTTTTTGTGCGTGTCTTTGATTTTTTGGAAATACTAGAGAGTCGCTTGCTATTGAGATAAACGAATGTTCCGATGCATAGCTTTGTGGTAATTCCACATCCACCATATGCGTATGTTTACTTCAATGGGTGAGGGAAAATGGAGGGGTATTTCCCTTTCTCACCTATGCATGTGTTTACGTACAAAAATCAGGAATTGGAATTTAGTGGGACCCTCATGATGTAGGGCATGAGAAAAGGGAATGCCAATTGTAAGTTGTAACTCCCCCTTGGTATTGATTCCCGATATCAAGCGATTAATTGTAGTTATGGCAAAGAAATTTTAGCTATGAAATCGGTAAAATTCTTATTCCTTAGTTTATAGACACTAGAAAGGAAATTAGTTTGTTTCCTTGATTCCACTTTCGAATAGATAAGTATACGCAAAAAAGAGACTCAATGATCTTCATTCTTATTCCTTCTTTTCTTTCCAAATCATTACCTTTCCCACTACATTCCAATACTGTTAGGTAAGCATGCCCTCAATGTTCAGGTTTTAGGTTCAAATAATAATGCCTTCACCACCAAATAAAAAAAGACAAGAAACAAAAATGCACCGACTAACTTCATAACACTGGTAATTTCCCAAGGGAATGGGAAAAGTGAAGCTGGAGATTGATTACCAGGATAATATTGCGTTTGCGCTCCTGTATTAGCCTCTATTAGTTCTTGGCATTGTTTTTGTCTAGGCAAGTTCATGATGACTTATGAACAAACATATCCTAAGTTAATGTTCTGTAGGACTGAGTTTAGATATCTAGCAAATCTGTGGTTTATGTATATTCTAAGTTTGACAGCTCTGTTGACGGTTACACTTATCATGTTCAGAATGGTCCTTTATTGTAAGTGGTGAAAGCATTCACCTTCAGCTTCTTATGCAAGTTAAGCATGATATTGATTCTTTTTTTTATTTTTATTTTTTATTTTTAGACATTTATCCTCTTTCCCGATGTTGCAGGTTATATTATCACCGGATGCAGATCCTCCAGTTGTCAAAATAATGGATTACAAGTATAAGTTCTTATTTTTATTTTTCCGTTACAATCATTTTTCATTTAGACTACATGATTATATCTCAGTACAAAGAGGAAAGGAAAGTAAAATAAATAGTTGTAGACTAAAAGACTAGGTTTACTGTCGCGTGCTTTGAGCTTGTGGGTGTGAATTTTCATGTTCTATCATTCATGATCCAATTGCTCAATGTATTGAGTTTATGTTGGTGTGAATTGTTATATTTTTTTCATTCACATTCTCTTTGGTCAATATATCGAGCAGCAAATGTCAAAATGGAATAATGGATTATCTTCACTAGTAAAACGTGGGCAAATATAGGTGCTTCCACGCGTAGACATACATCATGCGGTTTACCTTTGAGTATTTGAGGACCTTACTATCTACTCCTTTTATGCTTTTCAGTAAATATAGATATGAACAACAGAAGAAGAAACGAGACCAACAAAAGAAAAGTGCTGGTGAATATCTTCTTTATTTAGAGTCTTTTCTTCAAGATTCATGCATAATTCTCAGATATGAGGAAAGTTACTGACCACTTTGTGCTGTTAAATGTCAGCAACTCGCATGGATTTGAAGGAGCTAAAGATGGGGTATAGTCCTTAGTTTCTCCTTTTCTTTTCCGTGTTATACAAAACTGTTTGGCTAATTTTATTTGGATAGCACAAGGAAAGGAGAAAAATGTAACAAGTACTTTGTAAAATAAACAGAAGTTTGATCTACACCTGGTCTTAATTTTCCACGGATATAAAGACATGCCTAGACACACACAGACAGATGCACATAAATAAAAACATGCATGCATATTACAAGACGTGATTTTTTATTTCTGTAGCTCAAAAAATGAATGCCCTTATGATGAAAGACCTTGTGTTGTTGGGTAAAAGTATATGTTTAGCCCTTGGTTAAAACACCAATAGATAAGGAAGTTTAAAAGGCTGTTCCGATCTCATTGCTTTTCTGTTGTTGTTGGTCATGAGGCATTTGTTGCTTCTTTTATATATCTACTGTGCTCTTTTCTTTTCACTGCTTTATAATTTTCCTAGATAATTATGTCTTTTAAATTCAGGGAAAGATTGGATACCGAATCTTTCATTATTTACTTTTGACTTATTGTGAGAGAATGGATTCTTATAGGTTAGACATTAGAATATGAAAACTATGAATCCAGAAGCGAATTTTATTTTATTTTATTTATTATTATTATTATTATTATTATTATTATTATTATTTAACTATCTCTGTGTTTTCTATTTCCTATTTGTTTTACTTCATATAATTTGAGGCCTTTAAAAAGTTGAGACATGATATTATAGTTCTGCTTAAGCATCTGTTATATTTCTTCTGATTGCCTGACTCTCTTTGCAGTTACAATATTGACCAACATGATTATTCTGTGCGCTTGAAATCTGCCCGAAAGTTTTTGAAAGATGGTGACAAGGTTCCTTAAAATTTTCTGAGCTCTTAGCATTTCCCTATTTCTTTCTTACTCTTATTGTCTATTGATATCTTTAAACAAACTTCTGTAGGTTAAGGTTATAGTGAACTTGAAAGGTCGTGAAAATGAGTTCCGGAATATAGCTATCGAGCTTATCAAACGCTTCCAGAATGAAATTGGGGAGGTACTTAATATATTTTTGTATTTACTATTGACAATGTCAATCTGGGTCAACTCGGTCATTTATTTTGACTTCGCATACAACAGAAGTTTTTCAAAATCTAATGTGCATCTGTGAAACTGGCTATCTTCAGGGAACTTATGGACTCAAAAAATTTTCATATATTGGGACAAATTCTATTCATCCAACATAGAATAACCTTTGCATATAAGACTTTAAATTTAAAATATAAATATACTTTTATCAACGTTTTGCCATGACTTTATTGAGACATCCGTGGTTCATTTTGGGTGGTGATTATGTCGGTTAATTTGATACACTTTAATGCCTTTTTGTTTCTATTTTCATGTTTTAATCGTTTACTCTATGCATGCATACACTTCTCGCCAAGTACTAATTACTAACCATTCGGCATATACTTTTCGCTCTGTCTGTTGCTGTTGTTTGCAGCTTGCAACCGAGGAATCCAAAAACTTCCGGGACAGGAACATATTCATAATCTTGGTTCCAAATAAGGCTGTTCTACAGAAAGCTCAAGAACCGCCGAAGAAAAAGGACAAGTCAGAAGCAGTAAATGAAGTATCAGCAAGTATCTGAAGGCAATTGTAGGTTTGATAGAGTTAAAAAAAGAGGTAATTTATTTGTATTCTTTAACAAGGTTGCGAACGTTGGAAGTTTATGTATAGAATTAGTGTGATACCGAGTTGAGAACGTGTCGCTAGATTTTGATGGAAGCTGTCCTTTTAATTGAAATTCGATTATGGCTTTTAAGGCCATAATTGTAAAATAATTTTTAAGAAATGTAACAGCTTATTATGAAGAAAAATGTGTTGTGATCACCAACCAAAACCGTGTTCGATTAGCTAGGACATGCAGAGCTATCATGATAAGCTTGTAGTTAAAAGAACATTCTCAAGACATCAACAAGTTTTGTGTCACTATTTGATTTTTCAGATCTCCTGACAATTTCACTTGAGTTGGGTGTACTATTGTTGTTGTTATTTTCTATTATTATTAATTTTTGTTATATGATAAGACGATTTTAGGGAAAAACCTCCATTTCCCTATGTGGTCCCTCAAGTCAAAATGATTGATCATTATCGGGGGCGTTAATTAAGATTTAGATCAGACGTTAGCTAGAAACTGTGAAATAATTTTTTTGTGCAACACTGTTACATTTGTTTCATAAGCGCCGTCTGATTTTAGACTATATTGAGGTCAATGGCGCCTACTGGTGTGGTGGGTGATCCTCCCGTAGAATCTCCCGGTAACCTTATGTTTGGGATCAAAGGCACCAAAATGATCTATGAAAAGAATAGCTTTTAGCATTTGGCAGGAAATCATTGTTTATGTACTGCTAACCTCTTGTCACGTGCTTGTTACATATGGTTCGCTTGCTTGGTTGCAAGAAGAGAGGTTATTGTGTATATAAATATATATGTGTGTGTGTGTGTGTGTGTGTGTGTTACTAGAAGGCATTTATATTTCTGTCTTGAGATAGAGAGTCGTCAACTTACCTACCTAACGACATGAACTTGGCTTAGCTTCTAAGTTCTTGCAGTTCAAGCATGCTTTTAATGCATTTATTATTTTTGTTTTGGCTGTTTATACAGAAACTGTTTAACAACTGGTAAGTTTTGTAACAAATGGGTTTGTGGTATTTTAAGCAATTTGGTTTGGCAGGCTGTACACCATCATCAGATGGCTACTTCTCATACACATCTGATTGTTGCCTGTTCTCTTTGCCGTTTGTTCTATGCTGTATGACGGATAAGGAATTCTTAAAGGTTTCACCAAAATGATTTTTTGACATTACTACAAGTTGTAAGACATCACCGACCCTGTTGGGGCTAGCTCAGCGGATGAGAGAGGGTAGAGGTTTGGATATGAGCTTCCATGTTTAAAATCGGGGAGTGTTTTGGTTTCTCTTTAATAACTAGAAGTTATTAGTCCGATATAAAAAAAAAAAAAGAAAAAAAGAAAAAGAAAAAGAAAAGTTTGAAGATGTCAGCGTTTAGGTAAAATAAGCCAAGCCCACCTGGCATATATTCAAAGGCCAAATTATGTTAAAGAGTCTATTGGGTAATGGCCATTCCTTTCTTTTGATAAAACATGTCTCACAAGGATAGTGCGGTGACTAAGACTAGTTTCTCTTCAATTTGAGCAAGCTCAGCTTTGAGTTAAAGAACAAAACCTCTCTTGCTTCAAAATTTACTAGAAAGAACTTAAATTGAATTTTTTTTTTTGCTCTAAAAAATAGGGTTTTTATTTTCATAAGCATTTTAGCGTGCCAAAAAAAAAAAAAAAAAAAAAACAAGAGGAGGTATTAGAATTGTTACAATTATGTCACCTGTCTCTGTCTCTCTCTCATGGGTGGCTAGAGTACTACATACATGCATACACATATGTACGGATATATATTTATATATATGCGCGCGCACACATATAAGCTTATATGATACTAATTCTTGCATTTATACTTTATTTAGACAACAGACGATTGCATACTGGATTTATTATGATCAGTTGGACACCATTGGTTTAAAAAAAATTAAGCTTTGTTGTTTTGTTTTGTTTTTGTTTTTTGTTTTTTTTTTGCAAGAAATTATTTGTAAGGTTTTGTTGGACTCGTATATGAAAGAATGGCTAGAAATGATAATCTCAGATATGGAAAATTAATGTACATTTCAGTCATGAGCAAAAGAAGTTTTCTAATTGTTAAACATTCTCAGAAGCAATCAATATCCGCAACAAGAAGGCACATGTGCTTCAGGGTTGATCCAAGTTTTACGTTATTTATTGGAATTTGCTCACCCATATATATATATATATATATATATATATATATATTCAAATGTATCAAAATCAATTTGAACACAATAAAATTCTATTGCGAGACTAACAAGTAACAACCACCTTAAAGCCCAAAAAAAAAAAAAAAGTCACCGTCTCTTTATCTAGGATTACTATAGCAAAATTGGATGATAAAAACATTTAGAACAAAAAATTAGAGGAATTGTAGTGAATGACAAAAGTAAAATACCGCCAAATACAAATGGTTATTAAAAAAAAAAAAAACCAATGGCTATAAATATATTATTTATCAATCAAATAAGTTTAGTTTAATTATTAATTATTTGCTCTAAAAATTCAGCTATTTTTATGACACATCTCAAATCACCCCAAATAAATAAAAACAAATTAGAGTAAATAGTGTAGTAAATATTAACAAAAAAAAAAAAAAAAAAAAAAAAAAAAAAAAAAAAGAGAAAAGGTGGTCGTTGAAAAAAGCTGCCAAAATGAGAAGCTATAGCTGAAGAAATGAACAAGGCAAACACAGGAGGAAAAATATGGTAGTTGAAGGCAAATATAGCTGAAGCTTAACTTCAAGGCAATGGGGACTTTGCAACCAACTACACCATACCCTCTTTCTCTTTTCTTTCTTACGTGGGCTCATTAGGTGAGACACCTCCAAACATGACCTTCCCTCTCTTCCATTCTTAAGAAACAACTCTCCCCCCCTCTCTCTCTCTCACTGCTTATCCTCATTCATTCTCTCTCACTCTATACCATTCGTCTCGCCATGGAAGCCAGCGCCGGACTTGTCGCCGGATCTCACAACCGGAATGAACTCGTCGTCATTCATGGCCATGAAGAGGTACATACTACTACTACGTTTCATTCTCTATTCATCACCATACTAATGGTACAAAAAAATAATCACATATACATACATACTAAACCTAACCGAAAGAATATTCTCAGGATGCACTCAGGGTTTCGAATTCTGGGTGCATCCTAAAAATAAAATTGAGTTAGATCATTTCTGTTTCATTGGTGATTTCCGAAACTTCAAAAGTGACGAAGAGGATGAGAACGAGATATGTGACACTAATGATTCTCTTTTTATAAGCAAAACATTAACATATTTTTTTGGTTGAGTTTCTAAACGTACGTGTTATCAATATTAATATTATTATTATTTGTTTGCATGTGATACTAATGATGAATGTGTTGTTGGGGGTATAATTGATATTTTTTTTTTGTTCGTGGGGTGCAGCCAAAAACATTGAGGAACTTGGATGGGCAAGTGTGTGAGATATGTGGAGACCAGGTGGGACTAACGGTGGATGGAGAGCTGTTTGTGGCGTGCAATGAATGTGGTTTTCCTGTCTGCCGTCCTTGCTATGAGTATGAAAGAAGAGAAGGCTCCCAAAATTGCCCTCAGTGTAAAACCAGATACAAGCGTCTCAAAGGTGCCCCACACATAAATATTATATATATATATATATGCATATTAAAAATATATACATATGTGTGTGTGTGCATATATATTTGTGCAGAAAAATGCTAGCTAAATATGACCTGGCAAAATCATAACTTCAAGTTTTTCAACTAATTAATGAAATGAATTTTAGGACTCTTATTTAATAAATAATATGTGATTTAAGAGGTGATCATGTGAATTTGTGGTTTATTAAAGCAAGTTGTCGATCGATATATATATACACACACACACACACACACACAAATATATACATATGTACACACATATTGCTAGTTGTTCTCGGGATTTGAGGCTAAAATCTCTCTTCAAATCCACCACACGGTTACTAGTACCAATTCATAGCATGCATTTTACTTAAAGGTGATTGTATGAAGAAAAACTCCAAGACAAGGAAAAACCCATTTCCGGTTTTCGCTTTAGATGATTATTTTGTAATATGCTGATTTTTGTTTTTTTTTTTTTTTTTTTTTTTTGGGGTGAATGTTGAAGGGAGTCCGAGGGTGGAAGGAGATGACGATGAAGAAGATGTGGATGATATCGAGCACGAGTTCAAGGCGATCGAGGATGAGAAGAAGAAGCAAGAGCATGTTGTGGACGCCATGCTTCATGGGAAGATGAGCTATGGAAGAGGCCCAGAAGATGATGAGAATGCTCAGTTTCCACCAGTCATTGCTGGTGTCCGAAGCAAACAGGTACATATATATATATACACACACACACACACACATATATAGACACACATAAGGAGAAGATATAAACAATAATTAGATCAGATAATAGTTTTTAAACACTTGTTTAAAAAAGTGGATGAACTTCTTTGTTAAAGGGAAATGATCAGAGGCCATTAAAATGATCAGATCCAATTAATCAATGATTGATCGATAAAAACACATACAAATATCAATCAGTAAAAATGATTACTGATTTATTATTTTTAAGAAAACAATCACTTTCTTAATTTAATAAAACTCTAGATATTTATTTAAAAAAAAAAGCTAAAAAAGTTCATTTTCCCATGTATCCTAAAAATATTTATTCAATTCATTCCTCTTGAATTTTTATCAAAACTTGCACTTCTTATATTGTGTATCTAACGAATTTGCATGCATGTATGTATATATGTAAATGTTAAATATATGCAGGTGAGTGGAGAGTTTCCATTGGCATCTCATGGTCATGGAGAGCAAATGTTATCTTCTTCTCTGCACAAGCGAGTTCATCCCTACCCTGTTTCTGAGCCAGGTTTGCAAACTACCCTTCTCTTGCCTTTTCCCAATCAGATTTAATCATTCATGAATATAGTATCATATATAAATACATATGTATACATATACATATATATATATATATATATATGGGTCTGATCTGCTACACATTTTATAGTAAAATTTAAGGGCATGAAAGACAAAGAACAGTAAAAAGGTTAAAAGATCCTCTACTTTCCTAAAGGTTAAAGGGGCAGAGCCACCATTGCCGAGTGGAGGATGAACTTTTCTTTTTTTCTTTTTTTTTTTTAATTTATTTATTTGACCATTAAAAACTTTACATTGCTCTAATTTTTTCACACTAAAAATTGATTATCCCTATATAATTTTATTAAAAACTTTATCCTTTAATGTACGGCTGTACGCCCTCACTAAAATAATAGGCTGACTCTTCTCTGAAACGTTAGAATTCTATGTCACTCAGAATTCCAAATATTTGCAACAATGCAGGAAGTGCAAGATGGGATGAAAAGAAAGAGGGAGGGTGGAAGGATAGAATGGATGATTGGAAAACGCAGCAGGGAAATCTTGGTGCTGACCATGATGACTCCAATGATCCAGACATGGCCTTGTATGTAAAACACAATATACATACACACATATATATATATATATGTACAAACTCACACTCTCTAATTGATGTAAAATATTATATATTTGTTTTTTTTTATGAAGGATTTTCTGAAACTAACAATTGCATTGTCATATTTGAACTTGTGCAGGATAGATGAAACAAGGCAGCCAATGTCAAGGAAAGTACCACTACCGTCAAGCAGGATCAATCCTTATAGGATGGTGATCATCGCTCGGCTTTTCATTTTGGCCTTGTTCCTCCGATATCGACTTTTGAACCCCGTGCACGAATCGATCGGTCTCTGGTTAACCTCTGTGGTATGTGAAATATGGTTTGCATTTTCATGGATCCTCGATCAATTCCCCAAATGGTTCCCCATTGATCGCGAGACCTATCTCGATCGCCTCTCCATCAGGTACTACTTGATAGCAAAAAGAAAAAAATAGGAAACAAAGTTTAGCAAATACATTCTTTGGAAATGAATTTCCTGATCTTCGAATTCCGCTTGAAAACTAGCCCTGTCCTTGCTTGTCTAATAAGTTACCATCCCCTAGCTTTCGACTCGTGGCCAAAAATGTAATCCTACTTTTATGCTGATGAATTATGAGGAAGACGATTCATATCACGCAAGAAATCATAAAAAGTAACTTGTTAGGGGTTAAAAAGGAGATACAAAATTGTCATTTCAGTTATGTAGAATCTACAAAACCTTGACACTAGGCCATTCATGATATTTCAGTTTTCATGATGTGTATCATCGCTCGTTTTATAATTATAACCGGTTAATGCAGGTATGAGAAGGAGGGAGAACCGAATATGCTTGCTCCGGTAGACGTCTTTGTCAGTACAGTGGATCCCATGAAGGAACCTCCTCTTGTTACAGCCAACACTGTGCTTTCAATCTTGGCAATGGACTATCCAGTTGACAAGATCTCTTGCTATGTTTCTGATGATGGTGCTTCCATGTGCACCTTTGAAGCCCTATCGGAAACCGCAGAATTTGCTCGGAAGTGGGTGCCTTTTTGCAAGAAATTCTCAATAGAGCCTCGGGCCCCCGAGATGTACTTTGCCGAGAAGATTGACTACCTCAAGGACAAAGTACAGCCTACTTTTGTCAAGGAGAGGAGGGCAATGAAGGTTTGAGTTAATCCAATTATCAAAACCTGTGTTTGATTCACTTGCTAGAAAACCTTGTTCATGGCTAACATACGTTGTTGGTATCGGATTTCCGACAGAGAGAATACGAGGAATTCAAGGTGAGGATTAATGCCCTTGTGGCCAAAGCCTCAAAGGCTCCTTCAGAAGGGTGGATCATGCAAGACGGAACTCCATGGCCCGGTAACAACACCAGGGATCACCCCGGTATGATTCAGGTTTTTCTTGGTCACAGTGGAGGACTTGATACCGAAGGAAATGAGCTTCCTCGTCTTGTTTACGTCTCTCGTGAGAAAAGGCCTGGCTACTCACATCACAAGAAAGCCGGTGCCATGAATGCCCTGGTAAAGTTTTCAAGCAGTTCTTTTGCCCTCTTGACGAAAACTCCTCAAAAGCGTTATTGTGTACTTGATTATCATGGAAACCCCCTTTTGACACTCTGAAAATGTCTCCAGGTTCGCGTCTCTGCCGTTCTTACCAACGCTCCTTTCATGCTGAACTTGGATTGTGACCATTATGTGAACAACAGCAAAGCCGTGCGAGAGGCCATGTGTTTCTTGATGGACCCTCAGGTCGGAAAGAAGGTTTGCTATATTCAGTTCCCTCAAAGATTCGATGGTATTGATAAGAACGATCGATATGCCAACAAGAACTCAGTCTTTTTTGATGTAAGTCACTGCAAGAAAACCAGTACTATTTTTGTTTCTAAGATTTTGTGTGTGTGTGTAACAATCCCATTGTTTCCTTCTCCCTTTGCTTTGCAGATTAACATGAGAGGTCTAGATGGAATTCAAGGTCCTGTATATGTCGGTACGGGATGTGTTTTCAGAAGGCAAGCCTTGTACGGTTACAATCCTCCAAAGGGTCCTAAACGTCCAAAGATGGTGAGCTGTGACTGCTGCCCCTGCTTTGGTCGCCGCAAGAAGGTTCCCAAGTATGCCAGGAACGAAGCAAACGGAGAAGGTGCAAGCCTACAAGGTTTGCGGAGATCTTTATCCTACTAATCTTTCCTGCTTGAAGAGAGAACATTTCAAGTTTCTATTTCGATTCCAAAAACATTGTCTTTTTATTTTCACTAATATTTGTATATGTATTATTCGTAGGAATGGACGATGACAAGGAGCTGCTGATGTCCCAGATGAACTTTGAAAAGCGATTCGGTCAGTCTGCAATTTTTGTGACTTCAACTCTGATGATAGAAGGCGGTGTCCCTCCTTCCACCAGTCCGGCTGCCCTGCTTAAAGAAGCAATTCATGTTATTAGTTGCGGTTACGAAGACAAAACAGAATGGGGTCTAGAGGTAAAATTTCAAGAGTCATTTCAATTATTCTTCTGAATTAGAATGGGGTAGATACGAATCTGAAGATTTTTTTGCGCTCTTGCTTACGCAGCTAGGGTGGATCTACGGATCTATCACAGAGGATATTCTTACCGGCTTCAAGATGCACTGCCGTGGTTGGAGGTCGATTTACTGTATGCCAACGAGACCCGCATTCAAGGGAACTGCTCCCATCAATCTCTCCGATCGTCTCAACCAGGTGCTTCGGTGGGCTCTTGGTTCCATTGAAATCTTCTTCAGTCACCACAGTCCCCTCCTATATGGCTATAAGGAAGGGAAACTCAAGTGGCTCGAGCGATTTGCTTACGTCAACACGACTGTCTATCCCTTCACCTCCCTGCCTCTTCTTGCCTACTGTACCCTCCCTGCAATCTGCTTGCTCACCGATAAATTTATCATGCCACCGGTAAAATTATTTGACTTATTCTTTTCATTGAACAAACTTATTAATAAGAAGGAATAATAAGATAAACCCAAATTTCAGGCTTTAAAAAAAAAAGATATCTGGTTCAACAAAGACTCAAAACATGTATGGTAAAATCATTATTGCTTTTTTCATGATCCAGATAAGCACTTTTGCAAGTATCTTCTTCATTTCTCTATTCTCTTCGATCATTGCAACGGGTATTCTCGAGCTTAGATGGAGTGGAGTGAGCATTGAAGAATGGTGGAGAAACGAGCAGTTCTGGGTCATTGGTGGTGTGTCAGCTCACTTATTCGCTGTCGTGCAAGGTCTTCTGAAGGTTTTGGCCGGAATTGACACAAACTTTACCGTCACGTCAAAGGCTGTTGATGATGAGGAGTTTGGAGAACTTTACACCTTTAAATGGACAACCCTCCTAATTCCTCCGACCACTCTCTTAATCATCAACATTGTCGGAGTTGTTGCAGGGATCGCAGATGCCATAAACAATGGATACCAATCATGGGGGCCTCTATTCGGAAAGCTTTTCTTTGCATTCTGGGTGATTGTCCATCTCTACCCCTTCCTCAAAGGTTTGATGGGACGACAGAACCGAACACCAACAATTGTCGTCATTTGGTCGGTGCTTTTGGCTTCTATCTTCTCCTTACTTTGGGTCCGGATTGACCCCTTCGTGATGAAGACCAAGGGCCCTGATTCCAAGCAATGTGGACTCAATTGCTAAAAATTCTTTGTATAAGCTTTTGTCCTTCTTTAGTGTGTGCATCTCCACAAGATACAAGGTGTATTCTTGTTTATTTGAGTATGATGTATAAAAAAACAAACAAACAAACAAGCAAAGTGCAGATTCTCAAGAATGAATAATATAGAGTGAAAATTTTTGTGTAGCATAAATTCAATGTACCAGTTTTGTAAGTGAATTGGAAAAGTGTTGCTTATTATACTTTCAACGCCAACAACTTGGGCTTCGGTTCAGATATTTTCAGGTTATTTTTTGTACCCTTTGCATTTAGTTTATTCTATAGACGAGTGAAGTATAATCGTAATAGCTTCATTGCCAATGATCAAAGTAGGAATATCCTAGAAATTGAGTACGTTCAAGGGACACACATAATACCTGAAGAGTTTTTCTCCCGAAGGAAAGAATTGCCGCTCCTTTTTCCTCGGGCTAGCGTCCTATGCACAAACACAAAATAAATTGAAAAGGAAACACCATTCATGTGCTACTGAGCTTTTGGAAAACGAAGTAAGAGTGATGATTTTGGTTTATCAAAGTAGGAACAAACTTTCCTGATCTATGTCCTCGAACACCATATGCATGCTTCCGTAGAGTTCAATGTATAGGATCCACTAGTGGTCTTGTATAGAAAAAAGACGCAGTTAACCAAAATCTTAACAAACCTTTAGTCTTGTATAGAACATCCAGAAAGTTTTTTAGTAGTCATAGAAAAAAACAAAAAGGGCATAAGCTAAAAGCACTGTCCCTATGCAAGCATATTAGAAAAGTAGGTGAGAAACAGTGGTCTGTACTATGTTTGTTTGCTACAAGGAATTTAGGAAAAAATCGAACTTACAGTATCACGGCATGCCATACGAGGACCCAGGTGATATTGAAATCAACTTTTGTAAAGAATCTTAATTGTGTAAAAATTATTGTCAAGAATCTAAAAAATGTGTGTTCGATTAGTGTCTATGCATTCGAGGCTGTGATTGTCCAACTTCGATTGTCACCAAATAAATAGTACCATTTCCTTCATACCTTAATTAGTTCAAAATGGTTGTCTTCACCAATAGTCTCCACAAGAACACACACCATCCTTGAAATGATGAAATCTATTAGCATCCCTGACTACAATAACTCTCTGTGTGATCTTGGATATAAATTTAGTTGCATTATGGCAATCTAAACAAACCCGGAGATTCTTAATGATCCTGATTTCGGTTCCAGGTTCCGTAGCAATAAGACCAAAAGCAATGGCCAGTTTCTCACTATGAACTTTCACCATCAGCTCCTTCTCTTCCTCCTCCACATCATGCAAAGCAGTTAGAGTCTCTATCTGAAATCCAGCCTCCTTCATCTTTCCTGTTAACTTATCCAGCATTGCGTAGATTTCATTCGCTCGAGGATGGCTTCGGTCACTGGCCGTAAAGACATGTGTGGTCTCACCAATCTCAATCAAGGTGCACCCGGGAGTCTTTTCGAGCTTCCTGTTTTTAACAACCTGTCGTACCATAGCCGCCTTTGGGAAGTTCCTATCAGCCGAGTAAATATTTGAGAGTAGGACATAATACCCTGTATTTCCAGGGTCCAATTCAAATATCTTCTTTGAAGCCACACATGCTATTCTCGTGTCCTTGTGAGTCATGCAAGCACCAAGTAAAGAGCCCCAAACAACGACGCCAGGCTCAACTGGCATTCTGATTATAAATTCCAAGGCCTGCTCTAACTGTCCGGCTCGGCCAAGGATGTCTACCATGCAAGCATGGTGCTCGGGCAAGGGTTCAAATCCGTGATCAAGAACCATGGACTTGAAAATTTCATCTCCTTCTCTTACCAACCCAGAATGACTGCAAGCATACAAGACTGAAAGGAAAGTAACACCATTTGGGGCAACCCCAGAATGCAACATCTCCTTAAAGAGCTCAAGCGCTTGATGCCCATGACCATGGAGACCGTAACCTGAAATCAGCGCATTCCAGGTGACTACATTCTTCTCTGTCATCAAGTCAAACAAGTCCCGAGCTTCCTTAATACTTCCACACTTTGCATACATATCAACCAGAGCAGTCTTGACAAATATATTGGACTCGAGATTTTTGCTCTTGATCAAGCCATGAACCCATTTTCCAAGACTCAGGGTGCCAAGTTGAGCGCAGGCTGAGAGAATACTCGTCATGGTGATTGGATTTGGACTGAACACAGGCATCATTTCCCTGAAAAGAGATATTGCAGCCTCTGTTAGCCCATTTTGGGTGTAACCCGAGATCATGGAATTCCAAGATGCCAAACTTTTCTCCGGAGATTCATCAAAAAGCTGTCTCGCAAATTCTATCTCATTCAGTCTGCAGTAAACAGTAGTTAATGCTGTAGAAACAGGAGGGTCTGAGAGAATACCACACTTCAAACAGAAACTTTGAATAGAGTTAGCAAGTTGAAGATGACCAAAGGGAGAAGATACGGGAATCAAGCCCACAATTGTGCTGGAATTTACTTTCTTTCCCAAAGCAACCAATTCCTTGAAAAGCCTCAGTGCAGCCTCCATGTCATTATTGCAAGTATATCCAGCAATCATTGCATTACAGCATATCAAATCCGGATAACTCATCTTCCCGAACAAGAACCTAGCTCTCTCTATTTCCCCACATTTCGAGTACAACGAAACCAATCCTGTAAGTACATAAACATCACATTCCAACCCCACCTTCATAGCCAAACCATGAACTCCCATTCCCACCAGCAGCTCGCCCAACTCCGCCACTCCAGGAAGGACCGCCGCCAAAGTTCTCGAGTCGAACCTTGTCCCACCCACAACCATTTCCGCAAACACCCTCACCGAGTCTGAATAACAGCAATTCCTCACCAACCCAGATATCATCGTGTTCCACAAAGCCGTATCCCTGTCAGGCATTCCATCAAACACCTTCCGTGCATACCCAACCTTGGAAAACTTGCAGTACAACTCAACCACGGAGGACCCGACAAACGGATTCGACGACAACCCATCAACGACGGAATGCGCGTGCAACAGAATCCCGTACCTGGGGTCCTTAAAACCGGAGGCCGAAGATATAGCGAACGCATAAGTATACTCGTCGGGGAAGAGAGTGGTGTTGTTCCTCAGGTGGGAGTAGAGAGAAATGGCGGAGGAAGGAGAGTGGTGGTCAGAGAAGGCCTTGAGGAGGACGTTGAAGAGGAAGAGGTCGGGGTTGGGGATGGTGAGGAAGAGGTGGCGAGCGCGGCGAAGGGCGTTGAGGTCGGAGAACCTGTGGGTGAGCTTGGTGAGGAAGGCGAGGTCGTGTTGGAGGCCGTGGACGATGGCCTGCGCGTGGGTCTGGCTCAGCTCGGAGACGGTGGTGGCGCTCTTCAGTAGGCCCACGAACAAGTTTCTGCTTCGCCGTCCGCTGATCATCGAAGACGGTCGTGACTGTTTTTTTTTAATAAATTACTATGTTGGTTTTTAAATTTTTTTTTTAACTAAAATACTTTTATTGGGTGTTTGATGAATGAGTTAAGTTTGAGTTGAGTTGAAATTTTTAAATTTGAGTTGAGTTGAGTTGACTTTTTAAAAAGTAATTATAAATCAGAAAAAGATAAAAATTAAAATAAAAAATAAAATTTAATTAGAGTAAAATTTTGTTACCAAACACCTTTTTAAATTATTAAAATATTATGATAATAGTTATTTATGTTAACTTTAAGATGAAAATTACACAAATTTAAAAGTTTATAAACTAAATAAGTAATTTATCCTTAAGGTAATTATCATATATATCTTTGAATCCTTTCATTAGTTTGTTGTTATGATTATTGTAATTATTTTTATTATTAACATTATTATTATTATTATTATTATTATTATTAGGGATTGTGGGTAAATTACCGGAAGTTGTCTAATAAATGATTGAAGTTTCCTAAAATTAGAAATAATGATAGTTTATGGTTATTTTTTTTATTATGATTAATCAATGACTAATTAATATATTAATCTATATTTTTTAAATGATTAATTGTAATCAATCACAATCAATCATTAGTCAACAATTATTTTTCTACTTATAAAAAAAAATTATTTTCTAAATAAAAAATTTCGATCATTTATTTAAATAAGTGTTTAAAAGCTACTTATTTACTTAATTTTTTTTCTTGTTACTGTTAATATAATTTTTTTAAGGAATATTAGTGTTATTATGATTACCATGTACTTATTAAACAAAATTATGCCATATTAACGGAGAAAATATAAAAATTTAAGTTAAAGTTCTAATATGAGGGTAAAAGTATGCAAAAGTGTGAAGTACACACAAGATTTTTAGATCACTTCAAAATACAAGGCCTTTTGATTATTACAAAAGTATCTGATATTCTAAAATATGATTCCTCTAAGTCTAAGGTTGATTTTAAGAACGTTTTCCTTTTAACTTAATTTACTTCGGATAATAATAAAAATAAAAATATGTATTAATAAACATTACAAAACAAAAGAAACCAAAAAATTTGCTACCTTTCTAAAGATTTTATTTTATTTTTAAAAAAGGTCCTATTTCCCGGAAATATTTATGAAATTTGTCCCCTATTTGGGAGAAAGAAATAAGCTACACATGTATGAAAATAGTGTTTTAAAACGGTTGATGTAACCTCTCTTTTTTTCTTTTTTTTTCTTTTTTTTTTTTAATGAATTTATTAGTATTAGAATTAAAAAGTTCAAGATTTGAATCCTGGATTCACATTCAGGCACCAAACCACTTTGATTTCTTGCAAATGTAGGAAAAATGTCAGTCACTTCGTAAGAGACCATTTCTCGTACAAGCAACTGTTGTAGTAATCTATTACTAACAAATACTTACAAACAAATAAATAATTTATCTACCAATAAATGTGTTATTTACTTGAATAGTTTTAAAGCCATGCTATTTGCTTTTTAAAGTTTTCATAAAAATGCTATTTGCAATAAATACTGTATTTTTATTAGTATAGTTATCATTACCACAAATATAATCACTTCTCTTTGATAGTACGTTACCCTTTTCTGAACATTAAAAACCAATCAAAATCACATTACAATAAATTAAATTAAAAAGTAGCCAAATTTGAAAAATCTAATATGACCATAAAGAACAAATCATACCCTGAAATTATCCTATATTCTTATTGTTTCATCACTTCATAAGGAAAATAATAATAAAAGAAATGTATAGAGACATTAGAAGAGATTGAGATATCATCAAACAACTGCACTCTCAAACACTTGGCCGCACTAATGGCAATGGACGCCATAAATACAAAGGCAAAGGGTATATATTGGAACAAAATTTATTTTATTTTTCTTAAAAAAAAAAAGAACTAAAAAATTATGTTCAAGAACTAAAATATGTAAACAAACAAAAAAAAAAAAAAAAAAAAAAAAAAAATTTCAAAATCAACACGTACAGATTTTACGGAACTCTATTTCCAAAAGCATTTCTTTTTCCATTTTCTCTGAACCTTTGCATCTAATCTACATTGAATTTCAATTTTTTGCTCTCTTTGCATTTTTTTTAAAATACTTGTAGTGATACAAAAAAATATTACATGTGGAAGCATGGAGCTCTTAGCTCATTGCTATGTTAAGAAGAAAAAATATTGATTATAAACGACAATTTCCATGGAAGTTAAAAAAAAAAGAAGAAGAAGAAGAAGAAGAAGATGGACACTAAAAACTCAATTTACATTTCACAGAGAACCGACGAGACACCACCAAATTTGTCTCTGTTGAATTGGCCAAAGCTAGTGAAGGTTAATGGAAATGTCTTAAATGCCGAAATCGGCTACTCAAACTTTCCAAATCTTCTTTTCTTTGTATCAGATGTGTCCTTAGGCTACATTCCTCCACCTATTTTGAGAAAACCAATGACAAGATACCAAAACACTTGAATATGATTCCGAGGCGATACATTAAGAATGCTTTTACTAAACCATAAAGTGATGTAACATGAGAGGTAATGGGAATGGAAAGGGAAGCAAAAAGGATAGCAATGAGAATGTACTTCCACTCTTAAAGGCTATGTCGTAGCATGAAGTAAACACGTCCTAAAGGTAAAATAAGGTCTCATTTTCTTGAATGCAATTTGGACCGACGAGACAGAGCTCTCAAAATAATACTTATTTAGGTGCTAACAAAAGTGTATAACAGTAGAAATTTTCCTGTCAATCTACTCGTATGATGCAAAACAATAAAAAGAAAACAGAAAAAATTGCCTTCTGGTGTTACCTGCATTGCTTTTGTTGAAGCCAATAGTGTTTCGCATTGGTCAAGCATCAATTTCTCCCGAGCTACAACAGTAGCAAGATCTGAGACCAAACTGTTTATGCTCTCCGCCTACATGAATAACAGAAACTCTAGCTAAGTTAAAAATTCGATGCAAAAAGGGAACAAGTGAGACGAAAACCTGTTAACAACAGAACAGTGGTGAAATTTGTAAGTGCATTGGCTCCACCACAAATATTAACCCTATCGTATAGAGTTAGGTTTATCCACTGAACTAGTCAAATATTGATGTAGCCGTTTTACATTTTCATAATCCAATTGGAAGAATCAGGGGACTGTGATACATAAGTTACATCAATCATTTAAGTGTTAACAAAATGTGAATCTCACCCGTGGAAGCAAAGAGCAAATGGACGATGCCATCGCCTGCATCACATCAACAGCTGAGCAGATGGCCACCTTCAAGGAATCAATATCTGCCTGCAATAGTAAGAGATATGTAATGATGCCGAGGGTTTTCTTTTGAAAAATAAAGAACAGTGAGATCTTATACGAATTAACATACCCTTGCCCCTCCAGTAACTGGAAGACGGAGAGTGCTTGCCTCCAAATCTTCTACAGCCCCAGATAAAGAATTGACATGATCTTTCTCAAGCAAAGCCCAATCATCAAGGTAGCCCATCTGAATCACCATGGTTAACAAAGGTCTTAGAAAAGGTTAACTACACTTGGACATGTCAAAATAAACTTTTTATCCGGACCCGAATAGAAATAGCAAACAGAAATTAAGACGATAAAAGCGATAATAAAGTAAAGCCCAGAAATGAACCTGTCAGCTTCAATAATAAAAGCATTATATAGATTAAAAATAAAAAATGAAACTAAAACCTCTTTTGGACACAGAAAATGTTCTCAGAATTGAAAAAAAAAAAATGTCACGAGTTAAGTAAAATAATCATAACAAGGAACAGGCATTACTTGATCATTCAAGACTGAGTTCAGTTTAAGCTCAAGCTTCAGCTGCTGGAGATTGATCCTTTTCCTGATTACTGAATCCCACAGACCAAGTGTAGCACTCCAGACGTTGAATAGTGTTCTCTATACGGTCAAAAAATTTGAAAAAGTTAAAACTAATTGAAAAAAAAAAAAAAATTTAAATGCAAACATCACTGATCAGGAAATGGAAGATTTAAATACGCAAAATTAGAAGATACAAAGCTTCAACCACCCTATGCAATAGGCAAAAAAATTTGTGAACAAACTGTATTGGAAAGACATTCAGTCCTCTAACCTTAGATGCAAATGTGTTATCTAACTAAATCCCAAGATTATCTTTCCACTACAATCATCATACCGCTTTTATTAATACAAATCTATGAGACTATTGGAAAGGTTAAAATAGGCATGTACCGCTAGCTATACTGAAACCAAAATCCTACCTCCGCTGTTACTTTCTGGAAATAAAGAACTCTCCGTGAGCGGGCATTAGCAAATCTCCATTGCATATATCTGTTATATAGCAGCCGTAGCTGATGAGCATCTTCAATATAGTTTGAGCCCTTCTTTCCCCTCTTAAAATCTGCAATAAAACTAAGCACAGAATTCGAATTGGTGGGTTGACTAGCAGTGGTGGATGCCCTTATCCGAGATGGGCTAGCGCCTCTAGAAGGAGGAGTAGATGGTCTTGATGCTCGAGATGGACTGACACCTCTTGTAACAGAAGATGATCGCGTTGAGGTCCTACTCGGAGAGGCCGGTCTCAATCCCCCGGAAGGCAAAGACTGAGATCTGGCCCCAGATGTTGTGGATACTAGTCTGTCTGATAATACTGCCGAAACAAGCTTGTGAGCACCAGATTGCTGCAATGGATTATCATCAACTAAATTTGCCCCAAATCCTGCTCTGGCATTATCCTCAAGTGACAACATCCTTGCAGTGTCACTAGAAGATTTTTGTAGAGGTTTCCCCACAACATCAGATGAAGGGACTCTCCGCAATGACGACAACCCGCTTCCTGGTACCGGCGTGCCTATGGTTCTAGCTGACTTATCAGTAAGATCCACACTTCTACTAAGCGCATTGGAAGACACCTTCCCACCTACTCTACTAGGCCATCGATGCTGATCTATCAACCGGGTATGCAAACCATCAACCGGTCTAGAATTCTCCGAATGATCGGCCACATTTTTCCCTTTAAGGGGACTTCGTTTTCTCTCTGGTGTCGGCTTCCGCAAAGCACTAGGCGTTTCGACCTGCTTATGTGCGACATTCGACGACGACCGCAGAGTCCTCTCAGACAAAGCATTAGTCACTGGCTTTTCCTTCTTACTAACCGGGATAGAAATCGTATCAGATTGAAAAGAAACACTCAAACTTCGCATCGTGGAAGGCCATAAACTCTCCGGAATTCGACCACCGGCCACCCTTCTGGATGCTAAATGCATATCTACAGACGAATCCTGAACCGGCGTGGATGGACTTGGGGGGGAAGGGGGTGTTGAAGGCCGCCTTCTGTCTACGGAAATTGACCTTTTCTGTACCAATTGAGAAGATGGGGGTCCTGTTCTCGTGAGGTTCGGCGACGGGCAACGCCGAGGGCCGGAGGGAGTTGACGGCCGAGTACCTGAGGGAGTTGACGGCCGAGTGCCGGAGGGAGTTGACGGCCGAGTGCCGGAGGGAGTCGACGGAGAAGGCGACTTGTACCTAGACGGAACATCTCTCGTCCGAAGGCGGCCGCTGATGAGGACATTGTTCTTCTCTGAAGGAACCAACGGTGGTCTTGGGGTGGTGGTCTCCACTGTCGTCTGCTTCCGAAATGCCAAATCCGATTTACATACATCCATCCACACTATTCAAACTTGAACAACATTGATGAAAACTGGACATCATAAAACATAAAACCAATCGAATCTAACGACAGCCTTGCCTTGCCCTGCCATGACTTTAATCTATATTCCGCATTCAATGGCACAACACAAGCTACTCAAAAGAAAAGCAAGATCTTTTTTCCCTGTAATAAATCTGCCAAAGATGCACAAACGAAAAGTAAGATGCAAATGGCTCGGCAGAGGAGAGAAGAAAAAGCAAAGAATAAAACGCCTGGAAAAGAAAAAGGAAAAATTGAAAAAGCATACATCTTTACAGAGAAACAGATCTGATTGATTATCTAAACCAGGATTAGAGCTAAAAACCGCAAATGGGTATTGTTCTTTTGACAGCATTAGCCCAAATCCAAGCAGATAAAAAAGGTTAAAAAACTACATTTGATGAAAAACGGGTTGCAGGGAATTGCGGGAAATGCCAGAACGTGCACAAACAGTTTTCAATAGAGGTTTGGCAAATTTGGAGCTAACCCATAAACTGCAATGCACAGTTTAGGGATCCCCTGGCGGGAGGAGAGAGAGAGTGGAAGAGTGAAGAGAGAGAGAGAGAGAGAGAGAGGGTGTAGGATAAGTAGGAACAAGGGTGTGCAGGATAAAGGATTCCTCTTTAAAAGTTTTTTTTTTTTTTTTTTTAATCTTTCGTCTCTCTCACGGGAGTGCCATGGTCGACTAGGCTGGAAGTTTGGGTTAAATCTAAAAAACACAGCCCCACAATGGCTCTAAAAAGTATTTCCTTCTTCTCTCCCAACTCTTTTTCATGAAAGGGAAACTTAAATGGAAGTATTTCAAGTTTGCACATTTCAAAAGCTCTCATTTTTCTCTTTCTATACAACCTTTATTTTCTTAGAAAGACAAAATTATAAATCTTGGGATCATATGCTCTACATGTGGACTCACTATCATGATTTTTGGATTTTTTATGCATTTTTTTTTTTACAGATTAAAAACCTTAAATACTTAACCCCATGTAATTTTTTTTTGACCCAAATATTTTATTGCACTAATTATTAGAAGATTTTGCAGGTGCTTGTGTCCTTGGGGAGATGGGAAGAGACAAGGAGGTCCACGTGGAAGGGAAATCGTTGTCCATCCCCATGAATTTTCAAGAGAGTAAATTTATAACAATAAATAAATTAATAATCACCAAAATTTTTTATCAAATATCATTTTCAACTTGATTTAGGAACGAAAATCCATAGAAAAGAACCAAATTTGTGATAAAATATCATTTCCCATTTGACTCTATAATTCCATTTCTCAAGATTTTTAAGAACAAAAATCCATAAAAACCAGGAAAATTTTCCAGTTTTTTAATTTGGAAAACAAAATCGAGGTTTAATTTTTTATTTCTATTACATAATAAATTAACAAAATGTCTTGCATTTACCTGGTTCATGTCTCTCCAATGGAAGACATGTTCAGTGTTTCGCTGCTCATGCAAATCTCTCTACAGCGAGATTTCAGAACAAAGTAGAGAGAGAGAGAGAGAGAAATTGCTCATTGAATCCAAAGAAAAAACCTAAATTACATAAATAAAAAAAAAAAATTTTGGTTAAAAACAACAAATGTAGTAAATTCTTTATACAGAAAAATAGATAAAATTTCAGTTGCATTAAAGACATTTCTAATCCCTCAAAAAAATTTTTTTTTCTAATAATAAATACGTAAACTAAAAGAGTAATAAATAATTTTCCATTATCGCATAACCTAACACCAATAAATAAAATCCAAACTCCAAAAAACGAAATTATTTTTCTTTTTTCCCCCCTTATCACACTAAAAAATGAACAATAAAATCAAAATCTCAGTGATTAATTTACGAAAAAAAAAAGAACGAATAAACAAATAAAATAAAAGTTTACCTCTTAATTACTCAGACGAAGAATCTCTCGAAACTCAGAATTCAATCGCTTCCGAAATCCAAAAAAAACAATCCCTAAGAATGCCAGAAAAGTCGCGACGCGGAGATTCAAACGATCTCTTGGAAGATCAGAATCAAATATCGACAGGAGGACGGTGAATCGGAGCGATAGCCAGAGACGGAAAGAGTCACCGGACGGTGATCGGAGGTCGGAGATTTCCCGGCGGGAAGTCGTCGTTTGAATCAGAGAGATGAGACGGACAAGAGAGAAAAAGGGGGGAGACAGAGGGGAAGAAATCGAGGCGGTTAAGGAAATAATAAATAATAAATGAAAATTATAATAAAAAAGAGAAACGTCATTAATTAAATAATAAAAGGGGTTAGAATAATAAAATATAAAAAAGGCCGGGAAACGGTTTCAGTTGTATGGGGGACTAATGTAAAGAAGTCGTTTTTTTCGCGCCACCTACTTTTCTAATTAACACTTCCTCAAATTAAGCCGTTATTGCTTTCCCCTTTTTCTTTTCTTTTCTTTTTTTTTTTTTTGGATGAATTATTTTATTTTATTTTTATCGTTGACAAATTTTTTTTTTGGTTGAGCTAAGTAATTTCTCTTCTCTTTGTTTTGTTTTGTTTTGTTTTGTTTTAATTTTGTTTTAATTTTTTAAGAAATAAAGAAAAATGACATGAAGGGATTTTTCTTTTTTCTTTTTAAAATAATAAGGAAGGATAAAAGGAATTATTTCCTTTAGACAATATAAGAGGGATTATTTTATGCAACTTAAAAAACATGAAAGGGTTTTTTAACTAATGGTACAAGTTACAACTTTTTTTGGGATTTTTTTATTTTTTTTAATCTTTTTAATTTTTAATTTTTTTTTGGGAATTTCGACGCTATTGTAATCTAAAAATTAAACTAAACTATTTCAAATATCATAAATCAACTCTAATTTCCTCGGAAAAAAATCTCAACATTTAAATACTTGTCGTGAAAAATCGAGTTCAGATTTGTTGTTCAATTTCCATGTCCAATTGACTGCTATTTCAATCAAATTTTGACAACTCAATTAATTCTTTAAGTGTTTTGTTATCTAATTCTCCTATCCATTTAACTGTTATTTTAGTTAGATTTAGACAACTTAGTTAATTGCTTAATTGTTATGAAAAAATGGAGTTTAGAGTTGTTAATCAATTATTCTTTCCAATTGACTGTTGGATCAATTAAATTTTGTCAACTCAGTTAATTGCTCACGTATTTTTAGTATTTCGTTCATATTCATGCCAACAAGTTGTTAAACTTAGATAACAAGATAAATAAAAGAGTGCAGGAACATCCAATGAGACAGATTAACGAGAATGACATATTTAATTTTAAAAAAATAACATATAACGTATTAATCTTGTTTTTTTTTTTCAAAGAATAAAATGGATTAATCTTTGGCTGTGTAATAAAAAGATGATTTCCATCCCTCATTTTATTTTATTTTATTTTTTACTGAAACTGCATTTTATGAGTCATTAATTAAACGAAATTGACTTATGTGTTCTCCTATTTCTTTACACTTCACGTCTCTTAAATAACAACTTGGCATGTTGATTAAAAATATTTAATTATAATATTATATCACATCAATTAAAAATCATGTTAATTAAATAAATATTATGTCATGTTATTATTAGAGGTATATGAAAGGAAACACATATAATATAAGGAGATTATAAGCCAAAATTTAACTGCGTGACTAAAACGAACCAATCAAGAAACCAGTTTTTCATACAGGCAAAATAACATTGTAAGAACTACTAAACACACAGTTCTACTCGTAAATTTTCAAGACTTTATTTATTTATTTATTTAACTTCTTCATCTTCTGTTCAGTGTGGTGCATTAACAATACCTTCTTAAATTATCTTCTTTTTAGGCATTAAAAAAGTGTATCTATTTCTACTAACCCCCCTTTAAAAAAAAATTTATGCCCCTATTTACAATTAAATAGCTTTTAATATGTACATATATACATATATATAAATATATATTTCAGTGAAAAATACAGATAATAAAACAAAAAAAGGTGGGGGTGGGTGAAGGAGTACTCGCATGACACACGAAATGATCACCTCCAATTTTTTTTTTTATAAATTTTTTTTAAAACAATGATCACCACCAATCCTTACCAAAATGTATATTAATAATAATTACACATGATAATCTAATTCATAATTAAGTACTAATTGAAGTTTGAAAATATTAATTACTTTCCCCTAAAAAAGGGTACTACTTACACATGCACTTGTACTAAACAAATTAAGCACCGAAATAATCTAAAAACTATTGTAATTGGATTACCAAATAACATACCCTTTTTAACAATGATCTCATACATTAATTTAAAGTTAATGAAATGTAAAACTATAAATTCCAAAAGTTCCAAAATAACATTCAATATCAGACAGCTAATTTTAAGAAATTTGAGAGCTAAGTAAGAGCTTATATATTGACCCCAATAAATGATTGATTAACACCAAAGCTATAGATATAATTTTTCATATATATACATATATATTGTATCTTTGACCCCCCAAAGCAAGGAATGACTCAGACAACATTATTAGACCATCCCTTTCTTCAACATGAAGATGGAATGAAATTCTCTTTCTCTTCTAGGAAGCAATTTTATGTCTCTTATAGAAAGCTTATAGGGGAAAGTTTCTTTTTGTTGTATTGTTATCCACCTAAGTACATGAATATTGTGCAAATTCAAGATTTTTGGTAACCTTTTTACCTAATTAATATATTTGAAGGAATTTTTCTAACTAATGAATTAATTCCCATTAATGAATTAATTACAAAGTGGGATTGTTTTGAGTGCTAGGACAAAAACCAGGCTGGACGATTAGGTATCTTAAATTGACAGGAACAAACTGATCTTCACTATTAATCAAACCAACAATTTGAAAGAAAAGTTTTCATCCCAACACTTTATTAGTTGTTTTCCACAATTTTGAGCACTTAATTACGCTTATAGCTGTAAGGGCTTGCTTAGTTCTTTAGTTTGGTGTGTGTGTGTGTGTGTGTGTGTATGTCTATATGTATGTGTGTGTTTTTTTTTTTTTTTTTCAGGAAAAGAAAAACAAAATGTTTTGCAGCTGGCTTTAGATAAGCATAATCAAGATCATATTTGAAAAGTTTGCTTTCCATATAATTTTTCTTTAAATCCCTAACCTTTTAAAAAAAATAAATAAATAACAATTTGCAGCTGGCTTTAGAGAAGCATATAATCAAGATTATATTGAAAAAGTTTGCTTTCCCTCGAATTTTTCTTTAAAGTCCCTAGCCTTGACATAAGGTTGTCAAAATAATTTTTATTAGAAGTTTATTAACTTTTTGTTAATTTATTTTCTTCTCCAATTTCATAGCAATAGTCATTATTAAATACTAATGTTATCCATCTAAATTAATTAATTAATAGCACAAATGGTACTAAATACTTGCTCAACAATCTGGGATTCATATCTTATGTGTATACACACACACACACACATATATATATATTGTATCAAATATTGTCTAACCAAGCACATGACATCCAATTAATTAGGATGATATGGCACCCAAAGAAGTCAACAAAATATCATTTAAATTAAAACGGCGTGTTATAATATGGTTGATTATAGTTTGAGCTTGATAATCCTTAAATTGAATTAGAGTTTTTTCTATTTTTACTTGCTCTCCCACTATGATCAAAAGATGTTGGATAAGGGGCTCGGGGGACTAATGTGAGGGGGTAAGGATGCACTCTTTGAAAGTATACCAACTCATGCCTTTATTTGGTATAATATTATTCACTTTCGATCTTGTGCCCGCACGGTTTTGCTTTTGAACTTTAACCCCAAAAAGCCTCAAATCATTAGGAGGTGGTTTCTTTATTTATGAACCATCACATATATTCATTCTCAAGCAATGTGGGTTGCACAGCTTACCCTTTTTTTGTAGGGACTGACGACTATCACAATCACCTCTACTTTTCGGGTCCAATGTCCTCATTGGCCACACTTCTCGTTGGGTATAGCCTGTAGCTATAATGCCATTTGTTATGACGTATGCCTCCATTTAGTATGATATTGTTCGCTTTGGACCTTGTGCCCATACGGTTTTGCTCTTGAGCTTTAACCCCAAAAGGCCTCAAATCATAAGGAGGTGGTCTCTTTACATATGAACCATCGTATATATTCATTCCTAACAGATGTGAGACTGCACAACTAACCCTTTTTCTTGTAGGGACTGATGACTGTCACAATTAGCCTCTATTTGTGTCGATACAGAAAATTCGTCAACCTAGATGAACTAAGTTTCGAAGCCGAAACTTAATTAATGTGAATCAAATAACAATAAATGTAAGAGTAAAGACACCAAAAATTTATAGAGGTTCACTCCAAAATGAGCTACTCTGTTAAGTCTGAAGCACTATAATGGATACAACTTGAATAAACACTCAAGTTCTCAAAATCGCTCAAAATACAATTTGACGGACTGGCGATAAGTGTTTGAATGGCCGGCCCCCTTCTCAGCCTCCTTCCTTGTTATTTATAGAGCTTGCTGAAGGAAACCGTCTCACGTGCCTTGAAACCAAGACCCATCTTTTTCACACCTCTCTTGCAACCGCCTCCCATTGCTTTCTCCGAATCGTGGAACTTATGTCGCTTGCACGTTGGGATGAACGTCGGGTGGTTACTCGACGGTTATCCCGACTAATTCGGAAGTAGTGGGAAAGTGGCTGAATGAGGCTATCAAGTTCCACATATAAAAAAGATAAGAAAAAAAAGTATGCGGTTTATTACCCAAAGCATGGCAAAGTCTTGCTTGAGGTGCGAATATGAATGTATCCGGCCCTAGGCTTGATCAAGCTAATGGTGTCGAGCTTAAATAATGTATCTTTGCTTTTCTCCCAAGCTAATGGTGTCGAGTTGTTATCTATTATTTAATACCTCTTAAATTTCTTTGAGTTAAGAGGACTCTTGATTCTTCAATTCATGTATCGATGATGAGGAGAGTCGACTTTGACTATCATAAATTATGGTATAATAATTTTGGGTCTTTGTTTTAAACACGATATTCAAATGTTTTCCTAAAATGGTTTATCTTTTAGAAGTTTAATTTTTCAATTTGAAAAGTGGATTTAAAACATAATCCAAACAAGCCATATATTTTTTTATCAGAGATTTGGGCACAATCTAACTATTAGCTCCAAAAAAAAAAAAAAAAGTATCATAAAAAAAAAATAATAGGATGACAATAATAAAAAGGGATTTAGAGTTAAATAGTATTTTTAAAGAAGTTTTTTGACAAATGACCGAAGCTTTTAAAAATTAATTAAAAGACTTTTTTTTTTTTTAGATGGTCAATCAATTTTCTTTAATAATCAATCCAACATAATACTGTTAATTTGATGAATCAGTGATTGACCGTAATTAATTATTGATTGACTATAACGTAAATCACAAACTTTCAAATTAATCATTGATTAATCAAATTTGGAAAAAAAAATGATAAACAATCATTTTTTAAATAAAAAAAGAATCGATAATCACTTAAATTAGGTAACTAAGATTAGTCATTCAGCCTAACTTTTCATCATGCAAATATGTAATAAGAACAAGTTAAAAATCTTAGGTCATGTTCCGTGTTCCCACCATTTGGAGCGCCGCCAGCTTTTTCCTTCTCAAAATCCTGCGCTAAAAAGTTTCCGTTAATAGAGGGAGGACCAGGACATTGCAAGCCAGCCAATAACCATATTCCACGTGTGAATTACAACTTTGACAAAGGAGTTGACCGATTACGTCAACACAAAAGTAAACCCACCATATGACGTGGCGAATTATGACAGGCTAAAAGTGCAGAGATATATTTGTCGCGCATACCGGACAAGATCTCTGAACATGGTCTCGACGAGGTTATGAGATGAATTTTTCTTTTCCTTTCTTTTTAAATTATCTATTATGCATATATATACATATATATACACACACACATATATCATATTATTAGATATCAGATTTAACATCATTCCTATATATATATATATATACACACACACACACTTTAATTTCAACGTGACTTTGAGGTTCTGTAATAGTAATTTTGTTTTTGATGAAAAGTCTGATGCTTATTTATTTATTTTTTTTTTTCATGAGACTAATAGTTTGACATATGAGTGCTTTTTTATTCATTTTTTTTTTAGGGAAAAGTATGATATAATTTTTTGCCGTCGGAGTTATTTTATTCTTGTTTCGAGGGGCGGTCCCAGAATGCAAAATATAGTTGACCAAGATGAGGACTATTTTTAATTTTCGGTGCCTTTTGAAGTCGTCAACCGGCCGTTTACAACTTTGGAGTGGAAAAAGGGTCATCTTACTAGATAATTGACCAGGAGTATATATCTATATCTATATCTATAATCTATAATCTATAATCTATAATCTATCTATAAACTATATATAAAAGGACTAATACCCGATTTCATTTGATTTTTGAGAGTCATGTGACAATTACATAATAATCATGTTAACGTCATGTGATAAATTCAAAATCAACACGGGAAATTTTTTTTAATTATTATTATCTATTTTACACGTGCATGTTTGTTAACTAATATATATAATTAAAGAGAAAAGATCTTCTATCTGATTTCGTACGGTTAGATTTAATATTTATCAATTGTATTAAAAATTTTAAAATATAACATGCTATATATAAATTTAATTAAGGTTATATGTAAAATAAATGTACTTGAATTTATATATTTTTTTAAAAAAAGTACATCTACTAAATCTGTATGGTTGCTCGGAGCCTCTAGGGAGCTAGGGCCTAGGGGGCTTAAGCACCTCCTCTATTTTTTTTTTGGTTTTGTTTTTTTGTTTTTTTGTTTTTTTTTGTTTTTTCCTTTTGTAAATACCTTATAATTTTTAATAAATTTTATAAAAGCTTCCCTAAAAAAGAAAATTTTTTATCATAACAATCTCTAACTATTCATTATAATTATTAACTCCTCTGATAAAATATACTGTCATCGTCATTGAGAGAGTCGTATACATATCACGAGCAAGTTATCCTGGTATTATATTTGTCGCAGCAAAATTGATTGTAAAAAGACATTGTCGAGGAGAAGTAACCATGTTAATTATCATGACCGATTGTTATGATTTGAACGTTTTGTCATGGTTTTATTACAATAATATCATACCATAGAGGGGAATAATGTAAATACGTTCTAATTTGAATCAAATTTACAAATATATATATATATATATATATTAAGCAAAGTGTCGAATGAAAGTTAAGCAAATATTAAAAAGGAACAAGGCTTCCGTACCATTGACATGCTAACTACTAAGTTCCTAAATTAAATGTCCGTTTGATTTGACCGTTGGAGTTGAAATTTTTAAATTTGAGTTGATTGACTTTTGAAAAACTAGTTATAATTTTTCTTGACTTTCACAAAAAGATAAAAACTGAGATAAAAAATTTAACTTGGAACTAAGATACTAAACAATTTCTAAATAAAATAAAGAACAAATAGAAATCTTTTTAGAGATACTGTAATGGTTAGTTTCACTTATTTCTAGAAGAGGTCTAAAGTTTTGATCCATTTGAGGATAAATTTTTTTTATTTTTTTTATTTAATGGTGATGGATTGGAACTCTATACCTTTAGGTATAGTCAGATATGGTAGTACCGCTAAGTTATATCTGTAACCATACGATAATTTGTTTACTATATAAATAAGATGGAAATTTAGTATTTTTTAAATATTATGAAGCTAACTCATAACTAAAAACACTATTAAGAGAAGTAAAAAAAAAAAAAAAAAATCCTATTAAGAGCCACATAAACTTGAAAAAGAAAATTAGAGATAGATTGCAGGTATAGTCTAATAAAAATTAGATTTTTTACATTTCATTTTATTATAAAGTATAAAATTGAATTCTTTATTTTCTAAATTTAAAAAGAAATAGAAAGAGAACTTGATTAACTTTGTTAAAAAAACAAAAAAAAAAAAAAAAAAAAAAAAAAACCACAAAAAACAAAAAATACCCATTTTAAAAGAAAAATGCAACTGTACTACATTTATAAACATTTGTTTCTAACTTTTTTTTTTTTTTCATTTTTTTTTTCATAGGACGTTTTAAAATTTTTTGACTCCAACGCTACAAAAGACAACATTATTTTATTCTCAATAAAAATAAGAATAAATAAAGAAAAAGTATTATGCGGGGACAAGCCATGCATTTTGGTGCTTTTAGCCGAAAGGTGGAATGGAAGGTCCATTTTACAGCTAGAGATAACGAACGCAGTGGGAAAGCGTATGAAAGTTCTATTCGATTCGGCCCCCCAATGTATCATTAAAATCCTAGCTAAACATATATATATATATATATATATATATATAGGAAGGGATGCTATCCGGCACCCTTCCTACACCATATTTGTAACTTTTTTTTAGTGGTATGACGTTGTACCAACCAAATATAACATTTTTCAAATTATTTTTGTGACAAAGTTTTAAACAAAAAGTTATTATATTACAAGATTTTAAACAAGAAATTATAAATAAATACATTAATTGTTACAGATTTCTAAATAAAATTATAAAAGTATCGGATGATATTCGATACCAGATATAAGACATTTTCTATATATATATATATATGTAAAGATATATATATATATATATATATTATATGTCTAGAAGAAAACAACACAGGCTGTCTAATTCACTTATAAATGATATAAAGATTGAACCTTGAAAATGAGTAATGACCCTACTAGTACCCTACGTTGCAAGTAAATACATATACTAAAAAAGGCACAACCAAATTATATCAAATCACAACTAGTATCCACAACAGTAAAGAGTAAGATCCATTAAATATTCTTATTTTTGTTTTTTGGTTTTTTTGCTTGGAAGATATCTTCTTTAATAACAAGAATGTAAGAAGATGATGTCCATAACAACTTGTTTCTCCTATTTATATAGCAAACTTATTTCTATTAAAAGGAGAAAAAAATGACTCTCACTTGTCAAAAGTGTCACATAATGCAGTGCTAATTAACTCTCTCGAGCCCTAATCAAGATTGATCTCTCATGTCAAATTATAAATTAAACGCGAAAAAAAAAACCTAAGAATTTAGAGCGGTTTACCTTCAATACAAAAGTTATGTTCAATATGGTTTTCAATAGAAAAGTTATGTCTAGCCTTGGCATGAAAAATAGCAATTAGGGTTTTCAAATAGGATTCGTTCCCTACTTATAACCCTCTAATGAAAAAAAAAAAAAAAAAAAAAGCATTAAAATAAATAAATAAATATCTCTAAATGCCTTTATTTGTACTATCCATGATTTATTGAATCTCGTGGGCTATCCTCATCTTGAGTCTGAATTTCAAGATTTGAAAATCTTGTTGATAAATCGCATTGTTTTGAGGATTTTCCTAATTCTCTACTAGCATTATCTCGTATTTATAATCTAAACATCATGTCGAGTAGAGGCATTTCACGGTTTGGCGCTTTTAGCATGTTCTTCTTTTTAATTTTTTACCCTCCTTTCTTTCTCTTACTATATTTCAATTGACTGACTTCATTATATTGTTGGTTACAAATACGACTACTTTTTGATTTTTGATCTTTCAAATCATTCCCGTTGGACTCATTTTTCTAATATATATATTTTAATAAAAATTAAATTCATTTTCTTCATAAAAAATAGGAGGTAGAACTAATAAAGATTTATTTTTCGATTTCTCTCCTATAGTTTATGATGAGAATAGAGATCGACCTTTTATAAATCTATTTCTCTCAACTACAAGAATGAAGAGAGTCATAAAACAACATAATTGCAACCATTAGTTAGTTGGGGGCACTTTGAACTTTTTAGGAGACCCAATTTGGGGCCAATGTGTCGTTTTGAGGCCACCATTTCTAGTGTTTTGTAGTAGGGTCATAATTTTGATGTTTCCAACAAATGAGAGCGAGAAAGAGTAGACCCACTTGAGACTTGAAATTCTTACTCATTTTCATTGCTTGACCAACATTCAAATTCAATATGATCATATATATATATATATATATTTGTACGTATGAATGTATGCATGCATATGAATGTATATGTATATGTGTGTGTATATATATACATATAAACAAGTATATTGAGTACTACTTTCCTCTCATAAATAATGAGTGACAAAACGATCCTGTCGGGCTCGTGAATCTGTTCTTGACAGGAAAATGATACAAAAATCTGTCAAGTCAGCTTGAAATTCATAAAAAAAAAAAGATAAATTTTAATTTATACCATCACAATATTGCCACTAGAAGTAAAATATTTTTTTTATTATTAATTTTTTATATGATGAAGAAGATATCCTACTAATAGCATATAGATTTGAAATTTTTATTATGTTAGAATTGTACCAGATTAAAAAAAATGATAAGTTAACTTTAACTCTGAGTTAAAAAAAAAAAAAAAAGATTTCGTTATGATTAACATCAAATTAAAGTTATATGTACATATAATAATTTAGGGGGTGTTTGGTGTATGAGTTTGAGTTAAGATTTTTAAGTTTCAATAGTAATTTTTGTTGACTTTTTCAGAAAAGACAAATTTTTTTTCAGAAAAAGACAAAAATTGAGTTTAAATATATGAGTTTGAGTTATAAATTCAAACTAACCCTTAATAAAATGTAATTCAATCTAACGATTTAAAACTATATACTAACCTTCGGAGTTTTTATCTCTTAAAATATTTAAGGTATTTTCTCTCTCTCTCCTCTCTCTCTCTCTCTCTCTCTCTTGTGAGCTTATTCAAATTAGAAGAAAGTTGCTTTCGCACAACCAAAAGAAAAAGAAAAATATTAATATTAAAGCATGCTTATAGCTAATATTGGTCAAAAGTCTTAAGGATAATAACATGCCAACCCATTGATGTTCAAAGCAACGCTTTACAACTCCACTCCTCTTTCTTTAACCAAAATTTATATTTCTCTCCATTTTATTTTTTTATTTTTCTTTTTTCTCACCCTTTTTTGGTTTGAAATATATCCCTCCATCTTGATCAACTTTGTCATTGATAAAGGAAGAAAGAATCTCTTACACCTCTTCGTAATAATTTCTCATGATTATTCTGCCACCAATAGAAATAGAAATAACTTTTTTTTTTCTTTTTCCTACCAAAAAAACAAACCACCACAATGATGGAGACACCATGTGAATATTGGTACTTACTCTTAAAAAAAAAAAGTGTTCCCTTTCTTAATCTCAAGCTTCAAAAGATTATAAAAAAAAAAAAAAGAGAGAGAGAAGCTGGTTTGCTTAAAACATTCTGCCTTTATTTGGAACATAGGTTTGAAATGAAAATTTTAGGTTGAAATTGAATGATTTTTTAAGAATCAATTATAATTTTTGTTAATTTTTTTTAAAAAAAAAATTGAGATAAAAAACTTAGGTTCACACCTGCAATCCAAGCGCTTGCTTAGTGTTTTTTTTTTTTTTTTTTGGTGTGTGTGACTTAGCCTCCGTTTTGTAAGTTTGTTGGAGATGAAATTTTTAAGATGGAGTTGGTTGACTTTTCAAAAATTAATTATAAAATTTGTTGACTTTTTAGAAAAAGACAAAAATTAAGATGAAAAGATACAGTTTAGTTGGAGTTAAACTTATACGCCAAACAAAACCTTAATACATAAATTGGGATTTAAATCTCTTATCCGATCTTTGGTGTCTCGAATGTCGTCTAACTAATAATATTATGTTATGTTATTTTAAAAAGTTTGAAATACTTTGTAATTGACTTTTTATATTTTAAAATCTAACTTTATTAAATAATCTATCAAAATATAATTGATTAGACATTATTTAAGACATTAAAATTAGACAGGTCCATGAATTCGGACAAAATACCCTCTTGAGTCCTGATAATATAATCATAAACATCAACATATTGAATAAATACACAAAGAAACATACCTAGAAAGAGAGGACCCATGTTTTGCATGTTCTGCAGCTTAAAAACAATGTGGGTTAGGGGGCAAGAGAATTGCATCATGAAAAATTCAATTTTCTGATTTCTGCCACATGCCATATGTGATTAAGACAAATCATACTTTATTCAGTTCTCAGTTAAAAAGTAAAAGAGAAGGAAAAAAAAACCTAACTGGTTACCCTTTGTCCTTTCCCTCTTGTCCTACCACTTTTTATCAACCTGGTTCAGTTTTAGTATTTTTTTTTTTTTTTAACTAACAACGTGCTGTTAGAGATATAAATAGATATCATAAAACAAACAATTTCTGACATAATTGTTGAAAAACTAAGGTCTGCCGATGGTGTATGTATATATATAGTATATAATTTTTTTTGGTAGAATATATATATATATGTGTGTGTGTGTATATATATATATATATATATTTTAGATATGTTGCTTTGGAAACCTCCCTTTACTATTTAGCATTCACGGATGCTCTATGCAGAAACGACACTGCGTGTCGGGTAAGTCCAAAGCTAGGATCTTCTATATTGGAGACAAGACAGCAGTACCATTATTATCGTCCAGATTTCTGAGGACTGAGGACTTTGTCCATTGTCGTTTCCTTTGTTAGAATTGATTTACCACGTTATTTTATATTATTTTAAGGCTTTTTTTTTTTATGAATTATTTTTAAGGCTTTCTTGATTATCACATTATCGGGATTGTAAAAGAGTATGCCAGAAAAAGAAAAAGTAATCTTGCATTGTATAGTCACAAAAAAAATACTTTATTAATAAGATACAATTCTGAATTATTAGATTTTTATTAAGTTTGGTTGAATCGTAATATTCCTCTTAATTTAATATTATATAATTAAATGATTTAAATTGTTTTAATATATATTCATGTTCTATCACAAAATTAAAAAAAAAAATGTTAACAATTTATTAATATAGTGCTAAAGTGGTGTCGATAAGTGGATACATAAGATTTCTAATAGTAGGCTTGGTGCCTTTGGTATTACTTTACAAAATAAAAGAACTAACATCCATATGCAAATTGACATGCTTATAATGAAGGAGAATTAAAAATAGAAGAAACTGAAATAGTATTTTAAATGGTTTATTAGTGGGGGAGATGAATTTAGCTATAATTAAAATCATTCAACTTATTCTAATCACCATTTTTCATTTAAAAAAAAATTTAGTCACTAGAATGAACCTCTCTAATGAGTCATGATTCCAATTATTTTTCTTCTGTTTTTTTTCCTTAGTCATATTTTAGTGTAAGATGCTTAGAAGGAGAGAGAATTATCGTTCATTGAGTTTAAGTAAGTAGTGGACAAGTGAAGTTTTGTTTTTATTGAAGCCTAGCAAATCTTCTTTTATGGATTACATTAAATTAAGCCCAAATGATGGGCCTTCATGTGCTAGAATAAGATGAAACACATTGCATAATTCATACACCATTTCAAACCCATCCATATGCCATGCCCCTTGCATGTCCTTCATTTATTTATTTTTGTTGCTACTTGCATGTCCTTTTGCTGCCTCAAACATGTCTTTTTCAAGGCTTTAGAACCACAAAATCAGTGGGTTAATATAGCGGTAAGGATGACTTTCTTTCTTTTCCTTCTTTTTGGAAGTATTCATAGTTCGATATTATGTAATCCCACTTTAAGACTTCTGCCTAGTTAATGTGTTAAGCGGCATTTAGTGTGTGGTTGAATGAGTGAAAACTAGACCCATCCTTCCAGTCACTTACGGGGAGAATGTAGGCTCAGTAAAGACTCAAGCCCCCATTCGTTTTTATTTTCTTTGTAAATTATACATATACACATATATAAGTATATGTTGTTTTGTAATAATAAATATATAAAGTCCCAACGAAAAATTTAGTCTTTTAAGTCCCAATAAACTTATTAAATTTTGGTTTTAATTATTAACTCCACTAACAAAAATTCTTGACTCTGTCATTACTTTTTAATAGTATTAGATCAGATCATTTCTGTTCCATTTATGAACATCATGATTTCTAAAATGACAAAGGAGATAGGGTGAGATGACACCAATGATCTTCTCATCTCTCTTTAAAAGAAAAAAGCTTTAAAACCATATAAAATCCCAAAAAAAAAAATCCTCCTACCTTTTATCAAATGTATTATTGGCGCTCAAAACATGTCATGGGGGCTGAGGTGGCAGCTTCCATGTGGGCAATATTATTACTTTTTGTTTCATTGATTATGTGGGCAGTATGTGATGAATATGCAAACAAAATTATTCAGATTGGAGAATTTGTCCCTTTTTCCTTCTGAAATTTTATTTTGGAATAACATACTATATGTTACTCACTTATTGTACTTTGGTTTGGACTTTGGGATTATAGATTTATATTAGTTTCACATAGGATACCTTGGGAAGCCATGCATAAAGAATGGAAATTTAGCAGCATAGATGGGAACAAATTGGCTCTCAAGTCTGAACATTTTGTCTGTGTGTATTCATTACTTCTTTTAGTTCTTTTGGTCACATCACATGCGATATCTAGTATCCATTTTGATTTCTGAAGAAAATCTCCTTTTTTTTTTTTTTCATTTTTATTTTATGCAAAAAAACAAAAAAAAAAAACAAAAGGGGTCAGTGTGGGTTTCCTGTTTCATGTCTCAAAACCTTCCTACCCAAAAACATGGTTTGCCACTCCCTCTTAAAGAAATGCTACCATTTTTCGTAACAAGAGAAGTAAATAAAAGAGAGAGAATTCTATGATAGAGTATGACAAAGAAAATACCCTATCGATAAGGTTATGTTTTTATTGAATCTGTATTTTTATTTTGATGTGAGTCAATTTTGAAATGTACACTATCCCATAATAAGCATTAAAACAATTTTAAAAAAAAAAGGAAGAAAAAATAAAATTTTCCCTAGGGCTATGTTTGGTAGGAGGGATAGAAGGAAGAATGAGAGAGAAAGTTGGAGGGATGGAGAACATGAATGATGGAGAGGGTTGTATGGATGTTTGATAAAGAGGAATAGTTGAAAGGATAAAAGATAGTTATTTATCTAATTACTATATTGTTTTTTTATAAAATATTTTAATAAATTTTTTGAGGGTAAAACGATCTCTTTAAGCTATAAAGTGAGGGAGAGCTTGCGTCTTTCAATTATAAAAAGGATGTAAAATAAAGGACTTGGCGGGAGACTCTCTCCACCTCTCCTCTCTTTCCACTCTTCCCTCCAACCAAACGATGGAATAGGATTCTTTGTTCACCACTCTCCCCCCCTCCCTTCATCTCTCCTTCCAACCAAGCACCCTCTAAAGAAGTTGAATTTGACATCTTTTTTAAAGTATTACTTTGTTATTAAAGTAATTGACACAAATAGTCCACGAACTCTTTAAAAGTTAATGATTTGGTCCCTGTTATATATATTTTTTGACCTAAACGACCCTAAACTCTTTAAATGTTTGTCATTATAGTAAATTCCGTTCAAAACCGTTAAATTTCTAATAAAATCTTTTATAAGTCATAATTTTTGTAGTAAAAGGACCGACATACCCCTTAATTTTATATTTTCTTACTCATTTACCTTCTCCCTCACTTTTTCTTTCTTTCTTTTTTCCCTCAAACCACAAAACAACAAAACCAAAAAATTATTACATAAACGATGGAATAGGGTTTTTTGGATCTGGGTTTGGGTTTTTGCTGTTGAGAGAGAGAGAGAGAGGTGCATTTAGTTTTTTTATGGTTTTTTTATTTTGTTAAGTTAATTATTATTTAATTACTAAAATATCCTTTTAGATCTGATCACATATATTGCATATGATTTATTCCGTTAGAAATTTTACGGTTTTGAACGAAAAGGACTATAATGGTCACTATTTTAAGAGTTTAAGGTCATCTCGATAAAAAAAATAAAAATAAAACAGGAATCATATCATCATATTTTAGAGAATTTAAAGACTATTTGAATTAATTACTCTCGTTATAATTCCCCCCATTAGGTTCTTAAAAAGATAGTACTTTCACCAACTCATGAATAAAAAAAGAAAATTCTACGGTGGGATTCTCCTACCGTTGGTACCAATAATCGTAACTGTACAATTTAAATCGGATGATGTTTATGAAAGAGGCGTTTGATCTAAATTCTGCCGATGCGTCAATGACCCTGCCAAGCCACGTGGCAAGACACCCCATCGTAGGATCTCCAAACTAAAGAGCTCTTCATTTTCTTTTGTTCTCTTTTGGAGCATTTTTAAAATTTCAAGCTTGTGAAACGGTCTTTTACCGGTGGATGGGAATAAAAATAAACATGAAAGCCAACAATGCTCGTATTTGCTAATGTTGAGTTCTTTGGCCAGAAGATTAGGGAAAAATAAAGCAGATTAAAAAGAGAAAAAAAAAAAAAAAAAAAAAAAACTAGTAATAATTAACATTGTTGGTAAGCTGGTAACAAAATCTGAGCAGCGTCTAGTAAAATACTACAAGAAGATCGAACTTTACAAGATTCTTACCGACGCCGATGTTGCATTACCACCCCGATATAGCTAGGATCTACGGCTTCGTCATGTTAGTGATCATCATAACAGCTTCTTCACTCTCTAACAGATCTTGATCAGCCATAGTAAGATATAAATGAAAACTTTATTTGTCCGATCAATGTGCACGAGACAATCAGCTCGAGTAGGCTTCTGTAATTTTCACCTCAGATTGCATATAGTCCAAATCACGTCAAAGCAGATTTTAAATATTTCCAAGCTTAGTTAAAGGAAAAATCTTTACCAAGCTGCGAAAAATAATGAAAAAAAAGGAAGTGTTGATATATATATTTTTTTAATTTAATGCACCAAAACCAATGTTCCATGAAAAAATTCACTAAATTATCTACCTTACAACATACGTCTCCATGCTTAAGCTTGTATTCAGAGGGTGCTGAGAAGCCCTGTCGAAATTGGAACCAAATATGTTCCTAGTATTTCACGATGCCAGCGCCTTGAGTCTTGCCAAAAACTGACTCTATGCCACCATGACATAACTCAAAAGCATTTGCCACGGCAAAACCCGCATACATGCCATCCACTGCTGCACTTACAATCCCTCCAGCATACCCTGCTCCTTCGCCGATGGGGTACAGTCCTTTCAGTGACGTGCTCTCATAAGTGTCATTGCCGCGTGAAATCTGGATGGGAGAACTCGTCCTAGTCTGGAAGCAAAATAGCTCTTTAGGTGAGGGAACATCAATACCCAATGCGACAATGCAATTAGGAAGACAGTTTGTCCATTAATCCAGAAAGGAACTAGATAACATGTTATAGTATTACCTCCACGCCGTGAAGAAGGCCGTCTTTGGAAATAAATCCAGGTAACTGAAAGTTCCAAAGGTGAAAGAAAGAAGTTATTTGTAATTGTTCAGAAAAAACTATAGTACGAAGAGAAAATCAAGAGTATCAATGGGGTAAAAATTTGCACCTCTTCATCGAACATTGAGATAGAGCGCTGCAAGGCCTCGGTTATATGAATAGGGAACAACTCATGGAGAGGTGCTGCCTTCACTCCTAACCGATAACTTGACGTTGGCATGGATGTTACTGCAAAAAAACGAGTTGATTTTAATGATACTTGCACATATTTTTAACAGGAAAACATATCAGGAAATGGCAAATTAACAATACCTGATAATTTGCTATCTAGAAAGTCGGTAACTGTTTGTACAGGCACCACAAAGTTTCCCCCTCCCATAATAGCTGCTTTTCTTTCTAATTCCCTCTTGATTTTTAAACAACATACAAGAAAATTTGAAATCAGTATTGTTTTTGCCGATAAGGCTATTACATAATCATCGGAAAATATAACTGTCATACGGCATTCTAGTGTGAAAAACATAAAAGGTAATTCAGAAGAGTTTGGTTAACTAATCCAATTAGATGGAAAAAAGGTTGTCAAGTCCATTATAGCTCCTATTATTAAAGAAGCATATCTGGAAAGAGAGAACATCCATATTTGTAAACAAGAGCCAAAAAATACAAAAGTTGCAAGAATAAAATACCTGAAATTCAACCCCTGCAAGTAAACCATGGAAATTCAACGACTCAAAATCCTTTGCTGAGACAGTCACAACAAGTGCAGCATTTGCCCATTTGGATGAACGTCGAGAAAATGACATGCCGTTAAGACAGATTTCTGACGGATTTGTACTTGTGAGTACGACCTGCAAATGCATTTTAAATGACATCATCCCTTGAGAATATTGCTGGTAGGTCCATCGTGACTACACCAATTTATGCAAAAACCTAGTGTTGTAGAAGTCGTTTCCAAAAGGCATGTAAATGCAAGGAGATCGTGAGTTTTGGTACACAACGCAAAGCAAAGAGATTATTTTTAGCCTCGTAAAGCAGGCTCTTAAAAGGAAAAGAGGAATACCTGTCCACCGGGACACATGCAGAAAGAATAACAACTTCGACTTGTGCCTGCAGATACATTGCCATCCTCCTCTCTTACATACTTGACAAGCTTGTAATCTGCCACCGGTATTTTTCCACGTCCACTACGAACCTCGGATGCCAAACTAGAATACTACAGATATTGATTTTAAAGAAAAAAATTTGTTGAATTCTGAACAGTACAAAATAAAATAATAATAGAAAACAATCTATAGAGTATTTTCCAATAAATAATTGATTTCCGGGAGAAATCACGAATTTACTCTACAAACTCTTAAAAAATTAGGCAATTTATCAATTTACCTTCGTAAATCAAATGTAAAACTACATTAAAGAATTTAGATAAGTTAAAAATAAAAATAAAAAAATCTGAAATTGACATCCATAACAATTTCCCTTAAAAAATGAGTACCCAGCAGCACTCTTATGTATCACTGAGTTGGCAAGCAAGTAAATTCCTAATTTACTCTTTACTAGCTCTAAACAAATTACGAAACAACAATTGAGGCCCAGAAAACATTGATTTACGAACAAGTGCCAAAACCATAGAGAAAGATTTAGAGACATTATTATTTAGTTTAAGAGAGTAACCAAAAAGAACATTCACTTTCCATTCACAAATGGCAATGAGTACCCTGCAGCGCTCTTCTGTATCATTGAGTTGGTAATGATTTACAGTAGTTACCAATTTTACACGTTCTTAAATCATTAAAGTTATGCAAGACATCGATCCTATTAGTTTGTAAAGTCTCTTGGCTTTGTACTATACAACCTTGATTTGGTGTTCATAGGTACATTAATAACTTGTCTTTATATGCTTTTTATAAAAAATTTAAGAATGGAAAAGAGAGAGCCCCATAACTAATGTAGTGTGTCATGGTCGTGGTTATATACGGCTGGTTCTAATTTAGCTGGCTCATGTTTTGAACCACTTGAACTTTCAAAAAGGTAAAGGAGAAAATAATTGGCATAGGTAACTTAGTTAGAGCCAAAATGAACACCACTTTACAAGGACAGTGATTTTTTAAAATCAATTGTCAATGGGAAAAAAGCACTAAACCAACCTGTATGCTGTTTATCACTTGTTGAGGATGCTCAACCCGTAAACCAACCTGCTCAGCCATATAAGACATCACATTGAAAGAAAAATCACGCACAAACTGGAACCCATACAAAAGAAATCAAACTTGGAAAGCAAATGTCCACAATTTCAACAAAGCATAACTGTGACTCATTCCAACATTGTGGAATATTTCCTCTTGACATCAGTCTACGAGAATTATGTAGGTAACAAACCGTTACTGAACTATAAGATTCCTAGTTACCACCTCTCGATAATAAGCTAGTGCTACTTTCTGCACTCGTTGAGACTTAACACCATTTTTGATCTAGTAAGCATGGAATATGGATGTTTATTGTTTGTATTTGATCATCCCCATCTAAGCAACGGAGAGCGCTGCAGTCTCAACAACATCGTCGACTTTGGAAAAGATGACAAAAGCTCAGTTTATAAAGATAAATATGATGTGGACACTATGATATTTTTTTGCAGAATCGAAAAAGGAATGAGCATAAGACTGTTCTGGCTACTAATCATGCTCATCAAGACAGACCTAATTAAATGAATAAAGCAGTTTCTTTTCTTAAATTTGATTTCTTTTTTAATACGTTACATTAAATGACATAATCTGTGCAGAAAATTTAGTATTGGCAGTCACGGTCGTGGAAGACAAGTTATCAAGAGTTATATATATTTACAAGCTGGTCTCATGATAAATGCATTTGTAACAACGTTATCAGATAAACCATTATTAATCCCAAATAAAAGAGAAGAAAAAGGCCACTCACTGCAAAATCTTTTGGGACCAAAGTGACATTGTGAGAAAGAAGCATTTCATAAATATCACGTGCCGAATGTCCAACAGCCAAAACAACAGCATCATATTCCCTCTTCTGGCTATTAGACTGTGAGCTATCTCTTGAGTCGGATACTCTAACCCCAACGGCGTGTCCATCTTCTATGAGAAGATCATCTACTCTCTTCCCAAACTCAATAGTAACCTAAAATTTTAGAGGAATAAAGAGCAACATTAGGAACTGAAAAAGGATTAAGAAAAAAATAACTAGAAAGTAAGCCACTCACCCCAAGTTCTTGTAGGTGTTGCCGAAAATTTTGAAGCAAAGGAATCAATCTGTCTGTTCCAAGATGAGGCTTCCCATTAACCAAAATTCCTTTTGGACCTCCAAAATGAACTAAAGTTTTCAAAACCTAGAAGGAAACTTGCTGTTAAGTCGATCAATAAGATAAGTCACAAGGGCTCAAATAAGGATGCTTGGAGAGTTGGAGTCCCCGAGGAATCAAGATTTTCTTACATGCTGTAAAAATACATCATGGAAGAAAAAAGGGTAAAAAAATTGGGATGGAACTTGCTTCGAATAATACCCAAAGTAACACTATAGGGATTATGGCCTATAAAACAATTTTTATCAAATGCAGGTAGTGATGAAGTAGACTAAAGCAACTCAAATGAAGTAGTTAAGACAACTTAAATAACATAAAGATAAAGTTCTAACCGCTAAAACACTGTCACTGTTTCTTCCAATTCTAGTTACTAGCTTTCCGTCGCTCCAGGTACCTGCACCACCCTGCCACGTATAAGTCCTTGATAAATATTCAATTTTAAAAAAAAAAAAAGTATCATTAATAGCAGAGACACTAAAACATGAAAACAATGACAAACAGAGGCCACAGATTTTGAGATAAATTTAAATACGACAAGCCGCAGGAACATGAAATTGAAAAGTAAAAAATGTGGCATCACTTTAGCCAAAAAAGAAAAAAGTGGTATCGAGTTCAACCTAAGCTGCCAACATTACGCTATTCCATTTTTATAAGAATTTTAGAAGATCCACATCAACCTCATTGTCCATTGCAGCCTTTCAATAATAGTGCAGAATCCAGATTTCAGGATGGGAAAAGCTGTGAATATCATTTTTAACAAAATAAATGCCATCATTGCATCGCATTGATTGATTGTTATAAAATAAATAGAGTGCAAACACTTCGAGCCACATCGTTAGTCATAAGCACCCAATATCAGATATCACCAGTGGTATCAACAGGCCAAAAGAATAAGGATTCCAGATCATAAATTCCAAGTGTTGAAGATAAGGGCACAAAAATTTTGATGATTTAATAGAAAAACTCTAACAAGAGTTAAAGCGAATAGAGTTTAAGTCTAACCTCTCCGAAGCAAAAATTGCTTTCCATCTGCAGTATCCGACGCACAATTAAAGCGCCAATGTCGCGTCCCCTTTGTTCAACAGGCTGTCCTCTTTCTATCAAGGTAACATTTGCACCGAATTCTGCAAGAACGAGAGAAGCAAAAAGCCCTGATGGTCCGCTACCTACAACTGCAATTCTTGGTTTTGTAGATGTTTTATATGTGACCGATCCCTTAGACACAGAGGAAATTTCAGGTTCACCATCTCTTGAAACTGCATTGCCTGAGTTCCTTTTACAATCTTTTATGATGCTGATTAAATCCCCAGATACTTTTCCCTGCGGCAAATGTTCTACGAGCCCAACTTTAGGCTCCAAACGTGAAATAAAGTCCCATGTACGAGGCTCCAAACTAATAAGTTTATCGACATCCATGTCAACTATGTATACAAATTTGGGCTCCTTTAGCACCTAAAGAATGACAATCAAAAAGTTAAAACAACAATGGAGGATATTAGTGGTGTATCAGGAAAAAACTCCAACTTTCTTTCGCAAAGCCGTTAACCAATAATTAACTTTCAAAAGAAGTTGTTCTTTTTCGCAGGTAAACCGAATCTCTGAGTTTCCCAATCAAAAACTTAATTCTAAGATTTCACTTGCATTAAAGGGAAAATTAAAGCATTTCACCCTTTCGAATCAACCAACCTTCCTCGCATCAAAAGATTTACGAACGACTGAAAATGCTTCTGCTGGCAACATTGAAGCAACCTGGATTTAACAACCGGAAAAAAACAAAAAAAAACAAAAAACAAAAAAAAAAGGATTAATAAGCGAACACTAGAAAAGCTTGCATATATATATGTGTGTGTGTGTGTGTGTGTGTGTGTGTTTGTCACTCCTATTAACAAAAACTAGATGACAAAGTGAAACTCCAATGTCAAAAACCCAAAAGTAGAATAAATTGAAATCTCTACTCACTGACCTAGAAAAAGAACAAAAAAACAAACATTTCTTTCAGCTACGGTGATCTTCATGTCATAAAAATTACATAAAAAAACAACTCAAACATTTCTTTCCTCTATATATATTTGTATATATATTATCCTTTTTTTTTTGCTTTCTGGGACAAATAAAAATTTTTCCCGCCAATTTAAAAAAACTAATTCAATCAGAAATGAAGGGGAAAAAAAAAAAGCGAAAACGTATAATTTAACTAATACCTAATTCCTTTTTTTTTTTTGGTTCCAGTTTCAATTTCGGTCTAAATAGATAAAAACAAAAAATAATAAAAAATCCGAACATCATTCATTTTCGTTTCCCTTTCCTCTGCATTTTCTCATCAACCAAAGAGAACAGCAAAACTAACCGGGAACTCGAGAACTTTGGCAATGGCTTCGAGCAAGCCATCGGAGACGCCGAGGAAATCCTTCCCCGGATCCTTGTGGAGAGGAACGGCGAGCTTGGAGAGCCTCCAGAAGCCGTCGAACTTGTTCCTGGTCTCGACGTCGGCGAGGACTTCCTTGCGCTTCAGCCGTATCTTCTTCTTCTCCGACGGGTATCTCTGCTTGCCGGTCCTCTTCGCGCAGAGGACTCGCGGCGGCGTTTGGCGACGGGTGTAGGGGAATTCCGCCGAGGGACAGGGGAGTCCCGGGATGGGATTGGGAGGGCGGAGGGAGAGAAGCTTGGAGGGAAGGAGAGACATGGCTCTTCTCTTTTGAAAGTTAGTGGAGTTTTGCAGAGTTCGAGTGTTGTTGTTTCAGGCAGGAGGTGAGGATAAGAGGAGAGAAACGTCAATGAAACGACGTGTCGTTTTTAGTTGTTGATTACGACACAAGATCTGCCGTCCGGAATTTCGTGTTTTATTAGTTGTACTCAATAATATTATATCATATCTGAATTTAAAATTTTAATCATTTAAAGAAAATTAAATACAATAAATTATTAAACAAATTAATGAGGTATTAAAACATTATTAAGGGGATAACTATCGAAACAAGAAAAAGAGACAACATGTGAAAGATTCTAGGATAGGCCATTTTAGAAGTTTGATATATGGTAAAGGTAGTAGGCTTTTTTATATGCTTGTTCTACTAAAAATTTTAGCAATTAATCCCCCTTGAATTTGTAATGTACATGTGAAAAACTAGAAATTATAAAAAGGATCGTCAATGCAACAAATTTCAAATTCAAGGGGTTGAAAGTAAAAAATTTTAATTTAGGGACTAAATTATCAAATATACAAAGTTCAAGAGGCATTCGTAAAAAAAAAGTCAAAGAAGTAAATAACAAGTTTTCAACAATAGTTAAAATAAATAACATAATTTTATAATATTTGAAGTACATAGTATATTTATTATATAAATGATTTACTTACCTCAAATTTATCAGGTAAATGATTTATTTTACATAAATGAATCATTTACGCATGGTAAATATGTTATTTACTTAGAAAATTTTTCATTTACGTGGTAAACATATTTGGTTTGGTGGTGAATCACTTGAACTTTGTGCCTCGGGAAGTATTAGGTCTAAGGTTTGATTACCATTGAGTGCTAACAATTTTTTGGGGCCACACCAATAGGCCAAAGGTCCAAGATTTACCTGATCTATGTAGACGGGGTGCTTTCGATGGATCCCGTGACTTAAACGGGCAAAGTCTCAACAGTTATCGTAAAAAAATAAAAAAACTATTTACTCCAAATATTTTAAAAACTATTATTTACTTCAATTATTTCCATAAATATGCTATTTATTACAATTACATAGATATGCATCTAGTCATATTAGAGTCATAGTTTTAGTGGTTGTTTGGATAGACAGTTGAAACGGAGTTTTTTGAGTTGAAACTCAACTTTTTGTGTTTGACAAAACCTTTCAGCTTCAACTTGGAGTCTGAACGTTATACAGTAACCCCAGATGCATTTACTGTTCACCCACCAGTTTCAGCTTTTTTTTGGGTTCTTCGTTCCTGTCGCCTGCCCGAATCTCACGCCTCACCTCCGGCGCCCATGTGCTGGTGTCAGTGGGTCTGTCGTCCTTGCTTCCATCCCATCAAGCATCTGCTTTGCTGCAGAAGCTCTGGTATGTGTTTTTCCTTCCTCTCTCCGCACTGCGTTTAAACTGCATTGTCTTGCCGTCGCCCACTCCCGTCAAGCAGATGCGTCGCCGAGTGAGGTGTGGGAAGCGAAGGCGAGCCTTGGGTCGAATAACCAACTATTTCAAAGTTCGGAAACTTCCCTCCCGTTTCGTCAATTCCTGCCCGACTCCGACACCCTCTCCTGTGTACTCGTCTTCGGCGTCCAATACCGAAACCCTAGTAAAATTTCTTTCTCTAAATTCTCAAACGTAATTCGTGTTTGTTAAAAATTTTTTGGGTTTTATTCTCTACCCAATACTTCTTCGACTCTTGCCTCCATAAATCTGTGATTTCGTGGTCCTAATATCGCATTTGGTTTATCGATTTCGAGCTTCAACGTTTCGATCTGGGTTTGCCTCGTTTGTGTTGTTTGGAAAACCAGTTGAAACGGTGTTTGTGGAGTTGAAACTCTCGTTTACGCAATACGGATTGTCGATCTGGGTTTGCCTCGTTTGTGTGTTTGTCTGTGTTAGCCTCCCTTGATCTTTGCAGGTTCATTTGCTCGCTAAAATCGAAGTTTTGGCCCCCTTGAATGGTTTTGTGGTTCTAGTTCCTAATTTGGTTTTCCGATTTCAAGTCTACAATTAGGCATTTAACTGGGTTTGCCTTGTTCGGGCTACTCTGTTTTTGCCTCCATTAACTTTTGCAGGTTATTTGCTCGCTTGGATATCTGTTTTGTCCCCCATGAATGTTCTTGTGGTCGTAATACCTGGTTTGGTTTTTTCGATTTCCATTATGGTCATGGGCATAGCAAATGGGTTTAACTTGTGAAACGATTATGTCTGTGTTAGCCTCCGTTGAATGTTTAACAGAATGTGATGCCTACACTCTGATTTTGCCACCTCTTTTGGTTTTTGTACAATTCCGTTGATGGTTTGATGTATTTCGGGTTGCCAGTAGCCTAAAATCAAAATTTGGCTATGGTTTTGTGCATCCCTTTGACTCCCTAGGGTCGTTGGCTCTGCATTTTAGTTATTGTGATGCCTAAAATCAGATTTGTGAGCCCATTCCCGTTTGTTTATGTGATGCCTAAATTCATGTCGTTATTTAATTTTGCAGCCGTTTTACTCCATGTAAAGGTGGCTGTTCATTTTGAGTTTATGTGATGCCTAAAATCCGATTATGGCCCCCCATTTACTTTTTTGTAAATTGCAACCCATTGGCGATGATGTGTACATAAAATAAGATTTGTTATATTTTAGTCTGACTGATGAGTCCTTTACCCGATACATGTTGTCAGTTGCCGGTGTAGATTATTGGAATTAATGGCCATTACATTGTCTTGTCTTGGCCATTAAACTACCAACAGTTGAAATTCCTTTTTCCTATGCCGGGGTAGCCGATTCTGTATCGGGTTTTTGACATGTCTCAGATTATATGATGCACTCAATTTATACTGAGCCAATTCATTACCCATCGTATCGGACTATTTTAAACATTTTCTATTTGTTTTGGTTATCGATTTCATAAGGAGATGCCGCGCAAAACGTCGGGGGATCATTACTTTTGGGACGCCGCCAAAGAAACAAAATTCCTAATTCAACTATCGGAGTACGTGGAATGCAGTGGCGGTAAACATCCCCCCAAAGCAACTCTAGAACTTTGGGCCGCCCAGTTTAATGCTGAGTTCGGCGGGGTACCGGCACACGCAAAGACATTGTATCAAAAGAAAGAGAGAATGAAGAAAATATATAACGGCTGGAAGGCTTTGCAAACACGAACTGGACTAGGATACGATCCGACCACGGATCGTGTAGTTTGCTCTGACGAAGCGTGGCATAGCATTATAGGGGTAACTGCATGGTTCAATATTAGGCACTATGTTATTCAAAATTTTAAGCATCGTTTGGACTTATAATATTTTGTAAAATCTGCTTTGCAGCGTTTTAAGGAGTGCAACCATCTACGCTACGAGGGCTTGCGTAACAAGGAGCTGTATGTTAAAATCTTCGAGCAACAGCACGCGACCGGTGCCTCGGGGTATGGATCAATAAGCATGCCAGGTGATAGTACTCCATACGGTGACGTTGAAGCTTCAATGGAAGACTATGGAACCCATGTCGGATTAGAAGACGATGTAACGCCAACGCCGGGTGCCCGTCATTTTAACGCCGGTCGAGTTGGAGCCGATACAGGCCCGTCGCGGTCAAGGGCAAGTTCTGGCAGGAGGAAGCAACGAGAAGAAGCAGATGAGATGACCATATTGGCGATGCAGGAAATAGTAACTCATTTGCGTAACGAGTCGCAATCTGCCCAAACAAACGAGACCGCAAACCAGCCGGATTACATGTTCATGTGTATGAGCATCATGACAGAGATGGGCGTTCCACCTAATCAACGGTGTCGTATGTGGCACTACCTCGACGCTCATCCACGACTCCAACGGACGTTCCATCGGCTACCCGAGGTCGATAGGCGGGAAATTATTGCATCCGTTGTTCAATCCCCGGGGCCCCCCACCGATTGATTTTGCGTTTTTTTCTTACGGTTTTTATTTGTCCAGTTTTTTCAGATTGTGGAACATTTTAACTTATTAATTTGTTACTGTAGTACAATTTATGTCGTGATTTATTTCGGGTTTCTAAATGTAGATGACAATCTGTGATATCGTGTATTTACTATCTGATATTTGCAAGTGATTTATTTATTTACTTATTTTATATTCTATATAAAAGGGCAATGTGGTCTTTATAACTATCAATTCTGACATTCATATAAATAAAAGTTGTTAAAATGGACATTTTTGTAAATCATAGTTTTCAATTTACTCATTAAAATCATAGTTTTCAATTTAGACATTTATGTAAACTCATATAATAATGATAAATAAAATACTAAGATAGCGCTCTTGTACATAATTTTTTTTATCAGTAAAAAAAAAAAAAAAGCACCGCCGAATGATAATAGGTAATTTTTGTCGAAATGGCTTCATAGATGTATCTAGGTTTGAAGCTTTTGTCTACGCCAATATTACATTTATTATAAATGGACCACGAAAAAATTTAACTATACATTTTTACTTTATACTTTATTGCCTAATGTCATTTCTAATGTTTTAGAATTTGTAAAAGTGAATTGTTAATATTTTAAAAAAACTAAAAAGTGAAAAATTTTGGGTTCACTAACAATTCTCGTTTATCGTGTAACAGGCGATTTTTTTTAAGTAGCGATATCGGGGTCGAACCAAAATGGATGACGATAATCTCCCACCCGAGGACGACCAAAATGATTCGTACTATGATAATGTGACTAGCAATCGTACTAATAATAACCGCCGCTGTAACCGTGCTCTGGCTTTGGCAGTGGTCGCCGTGGCCGCCCATCGATTAAACAGCCGCAGACAGCCACAACCAATGCATAACTCAATACTAACTGGGAGCATGCGAGTTGAAGAGTTGTTAAATGGGCATGAAGAAATTATACAAGGAATGATAAGTATGAAGGCTGAGACGTTCAGATCGTTAAGTAACCTGTTAGCTTCTCGGGGGTTATTGAATACAACTCGCTACCTGAATGTGAACGAGCAGTTGTTCATATTTTTATCGATTTGTGCACGAGGCGAAACTAACAGGCACATTTCGTATTTGTTCCAACACTCCGTCGAAACAACTTCACGATGGTTCTATAAAGTGTTGCATGTTATTTGCTCGCTAAAAGATGAATTCATAAGACCCGCCGACTATACATCGATCCCAAATTTGATTATGGAGAATTCGGATAAATATCGGCCATGGTTTGATGTAAGTGTTCTATGTTATATTATTAAATAGCATACCAAAATTAAGCACGAAAAAACCCCCAAAGTTTTATTGCCTATTTTGGTTCGCGTATTAAATACGTTACAACGTTTCAATGCAGGGTTGTGTAGGCGCTATAGATGGTACGCACATCCCATGTACCCCTCGTCGTGAAAATGCTAACGCTTGGATAAATCGCAAGGGGTATCACTCGCAGAATGTACTAGCAGCCTGTTTCTTTGATATGAAATTCACTTATATATTGGCAGGATATGAGGGATCTTGTCATGATGCGAGAATGTTGGATGAGGCGATAGCATTTCATGGATTCCCGTTGGTTCCACAAGGTAAACAGAAAATAAATGTTTTTTTAATATTTTATATTATTATATAATCAGGGAGTTAATTGTTTTAATATTATGAGATTACTATTGCAGGTAAATTTTACTTGGTAGATTCAGGATACGCAAATAAGGCTTGTTTCCTGAGCCCATATCGACGCGAGACGTATCATATACCGGAATTTCGCAGACGGCGTGACGGGCTAGGCACCCGACATGAAGTGTTTAACTATACACATTCATCGCTACGGAACTGTATCGAGCGCACATTCGGTGTCTGGAAGGCCCGGTTTAAAATACTGAAAGGCATAAACAACTATCCAATGGACAAGCAGAAAATGATCCCCGTCGCGTGTGCAGTTGTCCATAATTTCATAAGAATGGTGCAGGTTGGGGATCCTATTCTTGAGCAGTATGAAGCAGATTCTGAGCCTGTACGAGAAAATATCGATGTTAACGCGGATTACGTGTTTAGCGACGGGATCGATGGAACTGGGCCTAGTACAGGATCACACCAACATGACCCGAGTAGGGAAGCAATGAATGGGATGAGAGACCACATAGCAAATGAGATGTGGGAAAGATATCAAGTATCACCATGGTATAGGCAAATGTGAAACGATTAAGGTTTATATCTAATTGGAGCAGATAATGAATATAGTTATTGATTTGTATTTTGTTTATGTTAATGCCCATAGACGAACTGCAGGAGCTTTTGTTTTTATTTGTTGTAAGACTTAATTAATGACAATTACAAAATTTTATTTCAAGTTGCATGCTTACTATTACATGTTAAAAATATATTATCTGGGTTTTTTTAAGGCGTATGGGTCATGAGTTTGAGTTAAAACTTTAAAGTTTAACGCCGGCAAATTTTTGTGAATTTTAGAAAACCATAAATTATTTTTGGGAATAACATTTAAAAAATAATTTGGAAATTATGAGGTAAGTTTGTGAATCAAACAAGCACTAAAAACTACAACAGAATGTTAAATACGAAAAAAAAATTTGTTAATCTCATATTTTTACCATCCAAACAGGGCCCTTGTTTTTTTTTTAAACTTTCATCTCAAACTTTTTTACATCCAAACACTCAATTCAAACTAAACTTTTAAACTCATACTTTTTCCCAAACACAAAAAGTTCATTCCCAACTTAACTTAACTCAAACTGAACTTCAAAATATCAACTCAAACTTGCAATCCAAACGAACCCTTAAAAAAAACGAAGTATGTTACATCCGGTATCAAATTTGTCTGCCACTAAATCATCAGTCTTTGTATTCTTGGAAAATTTATCATCGTTATCTATGTGTATCTTTGTTTTTGTTTTTTGTTTTTTTTTTGTCTAAGTAATCTCATGTAATGATAATTAATTTAATTTTCAAGTTTAGAGTTTGAAGATATATGAAATTATACAGTATTATAGTTGATATTTATTAATTTGAGTTATTAAATTGTGAATATTTGTACTTTAAAATCAAAATTTAGGATGAAAAAGTAAATGTGACAACTAGAGGAATTTTAGGAGGGACAAATAAGGGACTAAATTGTAAAAGCATTCTTTAAGGAGGAAAAACTATAGGAAATCATGAGAATTTTTAAACTAAAGAGGTAAAATAAAAAATAAAAAATAAATTTACAAAAATCCAAGGGTTCATTACTCCCTGGCTTCGGCAATTCCACAAGACAATAGCCACACTGTCCAACGATATCTAGAGGGTTAATAACAGTTAAGGGCATGCTAAAATGGTAGTCTGATTGCTAGGGTTGATAACATTTTAATCAATGAAAAATTAAGTTTTCGTATAATAATATAATAAATTAATTTGAGATGAAAATTTTAAGTTATAATTAATTGACTTTTTAAAAAATTAATAGTAAATTTTGTTATTTAATAAAAAAAATGAAAAATATAATTTTTTTAAAATTAAATTTAAATATCAATTGAAGTTAAATATTTAAAACCGACCAACAATCCTCTTCCTCTTTGTCGACAAAAAAGAGACAATAAGCGAGGACAACACAAGTACTACTCATCATTAGATATACTTTCTCTGAGTAGTGCGGTCGTCAGCGGCACTTTGTCCTCTCTAACATGGTTCCAAAAAGTTCTTCAAATACGACAATACGGTTGTTAACAACGGTCAATGGACAAAAAAATCTAAATTAAAATGACTACATTAGTATAAAAATAAGAAATTGGACTTTCAAAAAAAAAATTAAAACAATAACAATATTTATCAGCAAGGACAGTGCAATCGGAACACTGTTCAACAATTTTTTGTTGTGCACAGTCAAGGTAGATGCAACTATATTTCTACTCTAAGCCATAGGGGTTAGCCGAATGACGAAGGAATAAGGAATTTGGAGTTTAATGGTTTGTTTGGTATGTTAGTTTGAGTTGAAATATTTAGTTGTAATAGTAATTTTTGTTGATTTTTTAAATAAGACAAAAAACTTTTTCAAAAAAGATAAAAAACTTTTTGAGAAAAGGACAAAAATTTTAATTTAAGTTGGTAGTTTGAACTACTTTCCCAAACGGACCCTAAAAGTCATAAGTCCAAGATTTGATTATTAATCTACGTAAAAATTAATAATAAATTAGTTTATAGAGGTGACATGCACACGAGATACTTACATGCAAATATCGTTGATTCCTGATTTTTTTTTATCGTGCTTTTCACGTTTCCCAGTAAGTGAAAAACATAACTGCCCTGATGAACCTCACAAAACGCGCTTGTGTTAATATCATGCTTATCTAAAACAATAACCAAACTACTATGACTGCCAAATTGCCAATTGCCTCTTTCAACTTCTTCGTACCATAACGATAACGCATTGTTCTCTAAGTCTATGACGAAAAATTTCAATAGAAAAATTTTATTATTCTCATCTAGTGTACAAGCAATAATCATGGTTCCTCCCTACGTGCCCTTCAAAAAGTTAGCATCCATTGATATTACAAGTTGTTGATGCGAAATTTGACGAGATTTGAGCCTGACCCACATCGTCTCGTCTGGACAGAAAAAACATCCCTTGGTCTGGACAAAAAAGTGGTGCGTAAACCCAAGTCGCGCTTTGGGGATCCTTAAATAAGTCGTAATTTAGAATACTAAAAAACATGAGTGAACCCGTTTTATTCGTTTCGATTAGACTCTCAATCTACCGGAGAGGTTTTAAGTTTATAAGAAATTAAAATAATATAGTTTTTATAAAAACCACTAAAAGCCTCAGCGCAATCTAATCAACCAAAATAATCACATTAAATCTAGTAAAAGCCCAATGAGTATCCTTAAAATATCATCTTTTTCACTGCAGATTAGAGTTTTCTGAGAAACGCCCCTAGTTGGATAGGTGATTTTCTCTCTGATTTTTTATTTCCCCAACATAATTCGGCCTTTTTCTGGGTTTTCTCCCATCAAGCTCAAATCTTAAATCGACGTCCTTGAGAAATGTTTCTTAATCGCCATAGAGATCGTTGTTATGAGGAGGATCTTCAAACAAATCCAACTCAGTAAATCCATTTTCAATGTTTATTACTGTGCACAAAGAAAAGTTTTCACTCATCGAGCTCAGATCTTGAATCGAACTGGAATTCAATTTCTGAGAGAGAGAGAGAGAGGAAAAAAAAAAAAAAAAAAAAAAAAAAGAGAGGCTTTGTTGTGTTTCATTTGCTTGCCCATTTAAAAAAAGAAAAAAAAATTGGCTTTGTTTTGTTTCGTTTGCTTGCCCAGCTTGAGGAGAAGGAGAATGGGGACTTTTTTTTTTTTTTTTGGTTAATTGTAATTGAGATATAAAACATTTTTTAAAGTTTATAGACAGAGGAACTGTGACTCTTTTATTTTTTTGGCTGAGTATAATCTCATCACCTTCGTCCTATAATAACTGATGGATATCTTCAATTTAGACCTTTCAAAACTGATCTGTTGGTTCATATATCTCTTTATTTGTATTTTTATTTTTATTTCTCTAATAATTACATTGATACGTGTATAATTAAAATAATTTTTTAATTAATTTGTTACGATATTATAATTAAATATATATATTTTATTAATGATAGGATATAATTAAAGGGATATAAAAAATGATACGATTAAGGTTGGATCCTTCGATTACCATTGAAGTACCATCATTGTCGTTTTTGTGGCCACCAACTATAACAGGAGCAAACGACAGTTCAAAAGCTGCCGTTTCGACGCGCGTACGGACACGCGCCTCAACTCCCGTCCACTGTGAATTGAGCCTTCCTCTGCAAATCACCTACCGCATAGCAGCATCAGGTGGTTTGTTGAAGAAATCACCAAATCTCCAACCGCACTTCCCTCCATATCTAGGGCCGTCGTCATCTTCTCTCCGCCGCCACCGCCATGGGCAACACCTCCTCCATGCTCACCCAGTACGACATCGAAGAGGTCCAGCAGCATTGCAATGGCGCCTGTGAGACAATTCTTCCGTTTCCTCCATTTCTCGCTCTGATCGCCGACGAAAGTTTCCGATTTCGATTCGGATTCCACTCGGTTTTAATTTGATTTTGATTCCGTCTCGGTTTCTTCCATATCTGGTTTTTGTAGTTTCGCAGCAGGAGATCGTTTCGCTGTACCAGAGGTTTTGTCAGCTCGATCGCAACGTCGGAGGTTTCATCGCCGCGGAGGAGTTCTTGTCCGTCCCTGAATTCGCCGTCAATCCTCTCTCTCAGGTCCTTAATTCTCTCATTTTCTCTCCCTCTTCGACGCTTGTGAATTTCGATATATATGAATCGAATTTGAAATTTTCATATGTACGACTATGATTTTGCATGTATACAGTAATGAAAATTTCATTTTCTTCAAAAAAAAAAAAAAAAGAAAATATCCGTATTAGCGGAAATAAATCGGCGATTTTTGTAATTATCGATGTCGTTAACGGTTGAAATCGAAAACTATTTGAATTTCATACGTATTTCTAGAGACGTTTTATGTATTCAATTAATTTTTTTTCCATTGGAATTATCGAAGAATATCTGAATATAGGATGCATTTCGAAGAAAGAACTGAAAAATAATTTGTGGAAATTGTTAAAAATAAGATCGATACTTCACAGAAAAATTTCTTCTTTGCATGTGTATATATACTTGAGTAAGTATTGGTGTCTATGTGAATGTATATATATAGTTAAAATTTTCCACTATGGTATTATCAAAGAATATCTGAATATTGGATGCATTTTGAAGAAAGAACTGGAAAACAACTTGTGGAAATTGTTAAAAATAAGATGATATTCCACAGAAAAATTACCTCCTTGCATGTATATACTCATATGTGTGTGTGTGTGTGTGTGTGTGTGTGTGTGTGCACATATTGACACTGATTTTCACGTCTCTCTGCATGCATTGGTTTGGATCACAATTATTTTTCTTTTTAATTTTTTTTCTCATGCAGTAATTTGTCTTCATTATGTGAATGATAATATTTATGAAATACTTATTCATCGTTACAGAGATTGTTGAGGATGTTGGATACATTGAACTTTAAAGAATTTGTGGCATTTTTGTCAGCATTTAGTCCTCGGGCAAGTTTGCAGCAAAAGATCGAGTGTAATTACTCTTTACTACTTATATGTTATGAACTCAAGCTTAGTTTAGTTCCTCTCTTTAGTCATTGTTAGTTTTTGGTGTCTGTTTATTTTCCAGTTATCTTTAAAGTATACGATTCAGACTGTAATGGGAAAGTTACATTCAGTGATATGATGGCCATTTTGCGGGATTTGACGGGTCAGTTCATATCTGAGAAACAGAGGGAGGTGGGTTGGCTTTTAGAGGCTTTGCTTGCTAATTTGTTTAACTTCTGTTTCTTTTCTTGTTTAATGAGGCCAGGATATGCAAGAGACTTAAATTCTAAATAAAATATGTTAATGATTCAAAACCAAAAAGAGAATGGAAGCTCTTTACATATTAATCCACTTAAGTATTACTCTTAGATACTAGACAGTATCATGGATGAATACCTTAGCGTGTTTGAAATTCGGGGACAAAGAATAAACATGTAAATGCAGTGTAACCTTTTGTGGATTTTCTAGCATATTCTAGGTTGTTGTATTGCTGGCTGTAGGGTGGAGTTTCCTTTTTTTTTTTTTTTTTTTATTTCTTTTTTTTTAATGTCTGCATTAGTTAAAAACTTGTTATCTGTTATGATAACCCTCATAAAGCTGCTCATAAGTTCTAATTAGTTGATCTTGGAACTTTTCAATATTACTGGTCTTTAGGTTTCTAAGCACACAAGTCAGTTTTGCGACTATCATATCATATAGGATTTGGTTTTGCTCGGAAAATTAGTGTGAAGTGGGTTCTTAAAGCTGGAAAAGAAAAAATGAACAAGACCATTTGGTGGTTCCAAACCTGTTTTCTATTGATGTTGCAAATCATTTCAACTTTTTGCCTGAAGAGTTCAGTTTCGTTAGTTAGAGTGTTTGTTGCTCATATATGTGGGTTGTGCATAGAATATATGTCAGGCTAGTTAGTGTGTTTCTATCTGTTTTTTCTCTGGTGCATAACAGTTGACACTTAAATGGTTTTGGGCTTTTTACTGCAAAAATTCACATTTTTAATATCCGAATGAACTTTGATTTTATCATTAATGTCCACATTACTACAAGACCCATACTCAGCTTTGCTTATTGCGATGTTTAATCAAGTTAATATTGCTTAAGTTTTAGTATTCCATATTTGTACAGCAAGTATTAGCTCATGTCCTTGAGGAGTCAGGGTACACAAAAGACGCCGCATTAAGCATGTCGGACTTCATGAAGGTACAACAATGTCTTTTTTTGTTCAGTTGAAACAATCTTAGCTGTATCTCGACACATGATGAACTAATGTGGTTATAAATATGAGCTGCTTTTGCATCACGTTTTATTTTCTTGCTTGCACGATTTGTATCACTCATCGTGGATCTCTTATCTCTTTTTTTTTTTGCTTCAAAGTATTTCCTTGGGGGAATAGAGCGTTTGCAATAATTTATGGGGTGGGAGCCATTAGTTCCCAACCTTCCTTTTCCTGATCTTATCAACTAGCAAGTTTCTGCTGCCCATTAATTGGAATTAGTCGTCTACTGACTTTCTTACTTGACCTCATGAGAAAGTTCTGTCATCTGTTTAGCATGCTTAAATAGGTTTGAAATAGATGTGCTTTCCTTTAATCTTTTAATATATTGCACGGAAAAAAAAAAAATTTCTGCTACATCTAGAAAAAATCATCTTTAAGTAGAAGAACAAACACCATAAACTGACCTTCATTGCTTGCAGATTCTTGACAACTCTGATCTGAAGATGGAGGTCGAGGTTCCGGTCGACTGATGAACCGACCAAGTAACTAATGTGAGAGCTAGATTTCTTGAGAACATAAGAGTGACTGGTTTTGTTTTTCTCTAGAAGGTGTGTTTGAGCAATTGTTCGAGATTAGCATCATATCGAGTACTCTTAATTCTTTGTGGATAAGGATATAATCATCTGTTGTAACTCATAGGCTATAAAAATTTTAGCTACAAACCACTGAAATCCATATGGCAAGTCATTAGTGCGACTTTCACGTGTTCGATATAACATGTTTTATTTATAGATAACTTCTCTTCTGCCCATGAGGTAGGACATCCTTTGAGCTTTGATTTGACAATTGGCACAATTATGACACTCTCTTTTCTCTTTTTTCTTTTTGTGGGATAATTTTGAAACTTCAGGCTGTACATTATTGAACTCAACCCGTGTTCTTTGAATGCAGCTAACTTGGCTTAATCTGATAAAGTTCTTATATTTTGGAGCTAAAACTCCTTGCAATTTCCTTCTCAGAACCTTTCATTGGATTAATGTGTTAACTTCCAGGTGCTATACAAATATGCTCGGCTGCAATCAGAAACCTTGTTTTGTCAAGCATGAGTGGTAATAATGACTACTCGTTTAATTTTTAATCACCGGCACTGTTCCTTTTCCGCCTTTTTTTGTTTGAAAAATACCATTTAATCATATCGGGATGAATAATATTACTCTTTTATTTAAGATAATTGTATTTTGTGCCCACGTCCTCCTTGCTCATGTTGTCCTGATATTATTTTCCTTCTAGGCCCAGTTTTGGGTTGTTTTAGCCCTTCGGAATTGCTTTCATTGGTTTTTGTCCTCCATGAAGCTATCCTGTAGTCAATTTATCTTTTAAAATTTGCTTTATTATTATTTTTTTGTCGGTCACTTTTGAAAAGTAACTCTTGCTTATTTCTCAAATAAATTGTATTTATCAAATTAAGTTTTTGTCCGGAGATTATTAAAAACTTGAAAAACATGGTTCTAGGGCCAATCCAATCTGGCCTGTTGTCCATCTCTTTTCCTGTCACCTCAAAGATTGTTGGTCAATCACATTAGCTCAGTAATATATTATGAACTTATCTTCAATAAAAGCCTATGTGGCAGTTTAACTATCCTTTTCTTTCTATGTAAGTTTTAAAATCCTGCTCAACATGACAGGATCGAGTCGGATCGAGTCGGTATCTGCTCGGTGGATCCCACATTTTGGGAGAAAACCCGATTTAACCCGACGGAATAGAGGGTTGGGGCACAATTATAATATGCGCCACTCCTTGAACAAAATGTCCAGATCTATCGGACCAAAACCATCAGCCTGGTTGGAAGTTGGTGACTAATTTATTGAGAACTACACTTTTGTGCACTTTGAATAATTAGCCATTATTATTCATGACCATTCCTTGTCCTTGATTTTTTTCAAATCTTCTGCTCTGCTAGCTAGTTGCTTTTCCCCTTAATAATGAGGATGTTACGCGTGCTTAATGCTATATTCACATGTACACGTGTGTTTATACATACGCATACATACATGTATACATTTTATATATATATACACACACACACACACAAACACATATGTATGGTCTTGGCGTTGACAATGAAGAATGTGACTCCCTGGAATCATCACCAATTGACTATGTATGGGGTTTTTGTTTCTTTGTTTTTTTGTTTTTTGTTTTTTTTTAAGAAATTACATATGGGTTTTATCAAACCAGTATCTTGTATTTTAATTTTTATTTCCTAATGGTATTGTATTTTAATGAAATACATCTTATATTTTTAATGTAATATGTTTCAAAATATACTTCCTCATGTTCATACTTGAAAATAGTCTTTTGCGGGGGTTTTTTTTAAATTTAATTACCGGAGTATCTGGTGCTTGTTATACAAAGCATTAAATGTTCAGTTTGTCCGTCTAATTTAATCTTTTTCTTAATTAAATTCATACAAATAAAAAGTACTGAAAAAACACATATAATTCTTGAAATAAAAAAGAATAGCCTCTCGTGTGTTTGCGTGTGTTCGTGTTTGTGTGCGACTTTTTTTTCCCCCACCCCGATAATTTATGATCATCTCTATCCGAAGAATTTTTGTTTTCTCTTCTTTCTTTAAGAAATTAAATTTTGATATTATGCAATAATGAAGAATTTGTTTTTATTTTTATTTTTATTTTTCAATTTGGACTTGGCGTTTCAAATTTTGTCTATTATATAGGGGGTGTTTGGTTGAAGGTAATCAAATGTAATCAGATACCTGACAATCTTTTTAAAGTAATCAAATTCCTAGGAATATTAGATTATAGTGTTTGGTTTTTAAAGTTAAATTTTAAAAGTTAAAAGGATAATTGTGTCTAAATTATTTAAATTTTAAGATTACCATGGTATTTAGATAAGGGGTAATCTGAAACCCAAGGGGGGAGGTGGGTTTCAGATTACCCCTTTATAAGGGTATCTGAAACCCATGGGTTTCAGATTCCCAGGTATCTTAAAATAAGATAACCTCATAACAAACATGATAATATTAAGATTCCTATTCCTTTATAAAAGATTACCCCATACCAAACACCCCCATAAAGTTATTATTTACTTTTTAACTACAACCACAAGGAAGTATCTTTCTAATATTAAGTAAAATAAACGAAGTACATTTTTAATATTAAGAAAACTACAAAATACTAATCCATGAAAATTATATCAATGAAAAGTTACATAAAGATTTTTTTTTTTTAATTAAACTTGAGAACAAAGATCAAGCGTTTACTTTCCGATAACATGTTATTTTTTATCTAGTTTGTTTGTCCCAATTGTAGGTGAGGCTAAAGTTAAATGGACAATGAAAGAGATATGTAGATGCCAGGTGGCGTTACATTATAAAAAATTTACAAAATTTTTTTCTTTCTAAACAAAATTTGTATACCTTTGTTAGTGACACATCATATATCTCACCCACAAAAAGATGTCCATAACTGAGTGATTGATTTCATCCTGCTGTTCAAGAGACAATATATATATATATATATATATATTTTATATATTTATTTATTTATTGGCCATCACAAAAAAATTGAATAGATAAACGAAAAGAAAAAAAATTAAAGTCATATTGTTCCAACAGTAAAGAATAAGATCATAATGATGTGTAACATATGTTTTTAAAAAGAGAAATTATAATACAAATTGAAAATAGATACAAACATCAATACCAAAGATAAAACAACTCTAGGATATGAGAAACATAACCCTCGACTAAGACCGATTCTATCAGTAAAATCTGATTAAGCTCAGTAAGGAGGAGATAAGCCAAGACTCGGTGACGGGATAATTCCTCAAAGTCTTCGACAATCCTATAATCGAGCATGTACAAAACTTTTTTTTTTTTTAATCTACAATTAATGGAATATTTCGATTGATCGAGAGGCAATTACTCACAGCACAAAAATTGTAACAAACTCCGCCTAGTTATAATACTAACGGAACAAATAGACATGTACTGCTAGAAAACAACTCAAGCAAAACACACACACAAAAAACAAATCGAAGGTGGGGGAACTACCTCCTTTATTACAAAATTAAAACTAAAACACAAGAACAAACCATTAAAATAAAATAACATCGACTGCAAAATTATCGCCCAACGTGAAATAATCACGCCGCACGCCACAACTCAGAGGAAATTAATCAGCTCGAGGTAAGAGATCGCTACGCCAACCATCGGATTATCAAGGCCTTTCTAGCTCCCAAACTATTGAAAGCTCGTCGGGCTAGATCTAATCGATAAACTCCCAATTCGAACTTTCTGGCTTCATCCCCACCGAAATCACCAAGCTGCCGATCACCCTTGTCAGCCGCAGCGGCAGCGGCGGAAGTCCCACACAAAAGAAAACCCTAGTATATGAGAAATTTAAGAGAAATGGGGTAGAGAGAAAGGGAAACCTAATCACTTTTCCACATCATCATCTAATGCAATTGTGATCACTAAAATGTAATATTTTATGTGATATATATCATTTGTAGTATTAATAGATCTAAAGAATATCAGTTAGACAAAAAGGTATACAAAATTATTGGTGAGTTTGGTTCACCAATTCAAATAATTCAACTCAAATTTTTTTTTTATCTTTTTTTCAAAAAGTTTTTTGTCTTTTCTGAAAATTCAAAAAAATTCACTATTGAAACTAAAAAATCCAAACTCAAACTATTCCACCAAACAAACCTTACAGACATTTAAATAGAAAGTTAATAAAATCAGTTAGACAAAAAGTTATTTAAAATTACAGGTATTTAAATATAAAGTATTATATGGGTACAACCCTCATATACGGACTATTTTAATACATATATCTACTGGTATGAACTATTATCTGGTATCCTTATAAAACAACATTTGTAAATTATTTGTATGATATTGTAACAAATAGATGATTTCGATATAACTTGTTAAGTGATAGTTCTCCTTTACATCAAATATTTAAATTGTATTATATTATAAGATTTTAATAGAAAATTACATATAAATTAAATAACTGTTATAAATTTTTGAATAGAAATAAAAAGTCACAACTCTATATATTCGTCTACCGGATGCAAAATATTTCAATGCATATAAATGATTTTTATTATATATAAATATATATTTATTTATATAATCGATGCATACTATGGTTGACCCTACATTAAAAAATGAAAAAAAAAATGTCGAATTTTATATTCATTTTATCTCGTATGGTCGGTAAAGCCGGATTGGTATCGCACATAAGTGGGCCCGCGTTGTAGCCGTTGGAATTGCCATTAACGACCTTTTAAAAAATTTAAGAGGTCCCTTGGATGACCCCGGTGCGGGAAAAAGCAAGAGTTGGCCCCACATTGGAATCACTCAAAGTCTGAAAGTTGAAATGATGAAAAAGAATTTTAATGATAGCTAAGAAAACTTAAGTTTATGAGTAGGCTCAAAAATTATAATCAATAGAATTCTATTTTTACCACATATATATATATATCAAGATTTTTTTTTGCTAGAAATATATCAAGATATTTATTTTATGTAAATATAACTTTTAAAACGTGTCACTCAGTTGCAATAAATAGATTCTTTGTTATTATACTTTCTATTGGTCCTCTTTTCATTATTATTATTATTATTATTATTAAGTTGGAGTGAAGCATTTGAATTTTACATTTGTAACATAATTAAAGTGGAATTACCGTTAATTTATGTATGCAATCATATTATTTTTTTAAGTAAATATTTTGTTTGTGAATTTATGCGGTAACAACTGCTCTTTTTAATTATCAATACGAGCTATAATTCTAATTAGTGGATTAACTTTTCAACGGTCTGATTAATGAGTGTGAGTAATTTTTTATTCCACGATATAAATTTCTAATATGAGCATTTATAAATCAGATGTTAAAAAGTTAATCCAAATAATTTAAACTTCATTTTCTACCGATAATAAAAAAGGACAATTCATACCGCAAAAGCTTCTATTTTATTTACCTCTTTAGCTTTTACATATTATGCATGTAGAATCGCTCTCACTTAAGAAAGATCTTATGATTCAAATAATATTCTCCAAATCTTTTAATTCTAGGAGGATAAATTTCTGAAGCTATATGTCCGTTTAAGAGCACTTGCGCTATTTCAGTTATCCTTGAAGACTTACTCATGTGAGGCGTGCATTTGGCAAAAAATATGTGAAGTGTGCTACTTTAAAATGTATAACTTTTTAAGACTACACATAAATGGGGAAAGATTTTGGATCTGATAGGGAGAGATATTCGATAATTATAACTTTTTTAGAATCTTATAATATGATTCTATTTAGATAAAGGATAAGTTTCACTAAAAAAATAATACATTAGAATCACCTGATTATTACAATATTCCACAAAAAAGATACAGATGCCATTTTGTAAGGGTCTCATCTAAAAACTATATATATATATATATGTATATATGTATTTGAAGGAATATACATGACAACGTTTACCTGTTAAAAAGTGAAAAAAATTTCAATTATCATGTCGATTGATTAATATCTAAGTAAAGGAAATTTTACATTCAGATTTGTCATTTTTCACTAATGATATAAGTTTTTGTTTGGATTAATTTTTTAATTCCCTGATCTTTGAATGCTGATGATAATAATTTGTAATGTTCGACATAGAACTCTACCAATTATAGATCAAACTATTAAAATATTAATCCAAGGGTTATTTCAGTAAATAACCAATGAGTTATACACTTAGTTTTATATTGGTTACTGAATTTTAATTTTGCACATTACACTAACAAGAACTTTTCAACTATTATGCAAATGGCCCCTTTTGTTAGTACTCCGTCAGAAACTAAATGAAAATTGAACATGTCAGATCACCTGAACTTTAATTGATATTAAAATCGTAATTAAAGGTTTTTGTAAGGATAAGTATACCTCCAAAATATCTATGATGAAATTATATATCTTTATAAAAATACATTTTACTTTGGAGATACAATTTTTCTTCTAAATATATTTAGTTAGAACTTTACCTATCCACAAAGGTCATGTGATAAGAGCATGTACTATTTCTTCCTAATTTTTTACATTATATTAATACAGGGGATCGTTAGCTTAATAATATAAAAGTTTAGAAGAATCTGATGTTTAAAATTATAAATCGTGTATCAATTTGAGACAATGTGTATAGTTTAGGGATCACTTATATAAATATTCAATTGTTAAAGCAACAATTCTCACTAGTAAAAAATGATTTTTACCATAGAAATTAAAAAAAGAAAAAAAACCTTATATGATTGTTCTAATAATCAGGAGTCCAGATAGTAATTATTATTGTTAAGGTGATATTTTTTAAATTAAGTTTTCGTTTAATTAGTTGAAAATAAAATTTTTAAATTAGAGTTGATTGATTTTTTAAAAATTAATTATAATTAATTTGTATTAATTAAAAATAAATAAAAATTAAGTTAAAAAATATAATTTAGTTGAAATTAAATTTAAACATAAAAGGCAAAACGCCAAGACGTGTCACCACTCACGCAACAGCGAGGAAGCAGGAATGAGCTTGTCATTTCCTTGGCAGTATCATTTTTCCCTCCCGTACTTCAATTAATAGAAACAATATATATATATATATATATATAAGAAAAAAAGTTAAAAAAGAAAAAGGAAAGAAACTCCACAGTTTCCTTGCTCTGTAAACTTGGAGAGAGGCGTTATTTTTTCCAGATATTTATTTCCACGCCATCTTTTTCCTCATTTCTCACTTATTTTTCTTTTCTTTTTCGTTTTTCTTCCCCCCCCCTCCTTTTTTTTTTTTTTGTGTGGAAAAATAATACTTCCACACCAACGTTTCTTCGCAAGGAAATCAAAGCCAAAACACACTCTTGCCAGGAAAAAAGGTCTACCTTGTTTGTTTGTTCTTATCACCACTCAAAAAGAAAAAAAAAAAAAAAAAAAAAAACGTTTTTTGTTTGTTTGTTGTTACAGTGTAGCTTTTTTTTGATTCACAGTTGCTGTTTGGGTAAGGAATCTGAAATCTGGGTAGGTACAGGGTAACTGTATATGTGGGTCTTCTTCTATATATATATATATAGATGAATAATTATATATATTTTTTCAACTTATGTCCTTGTTAGTTTTAATTGGTTTCCAAGACTACAACATTTTTCCTTCCTGGGTTTTTCTCTTATTTCTCGGAACAAGAAGCTTCCTTTCAGTTTTTATTTTTTTATTTTTTCCAAACGTTTTTGTTCTGCAAAATCTTGGAATTACGACTGCTAAGTAGGAGTTAATAGCGTTCACAGTGGGTTTTTCTCAACTGGGTCTCTCTCAAGGATCAAAAAATTTTTCTCTCCAAAGGGTGTATCAGGTAAACTAATCCTTCATTTTTCTCCTTTTAAGTTGAAAATTTCATGTTTTCGAATCTTGTGAAATAAAAAAGCTGCCTCTTTTTTAATTGATTCACTGTTCATGATTAAGTTTTTGAATCTGATGTGTTTGAACTAGCAAATTCGGTAAAATTTTTTGTGTGTGTTTAGTTTATAATTTTACACTCTACTTGTTTGTGTGACCATCTCTCTGTTTCAAGTCTTCACTTTTGTCTTTTTGTCTTTTGTTTTTAGTTTTAATTTTTTTATATAAAAGTTCTTGTACTCTTCAGTGAAGTGAAAAGGGACTAATTTTGATCTTTTAAAGATCTAAGATCAGAATCCTAAAGTGGGTCAGTATGATTCTTGATCAGTTGTTTGTTGCTGACTTTTTTTTTTTTTTTTTTATAATTTAGTGCCGAGAATTAAAGCTGGCTGTTTCTTCAAAGAATCAGATGTATGGCGGAAGGTGAAACTTTATCTGAGATGTCTGAAACTGATGTAACAACTTTCAAGAAAACTCTTCAAGCACAACAACAGCTTCTGCAGACGCTTTACGCCGAGTTGGACCAGGAAAGGGAGGCCTCCGCTTCCGCGGCAAGCGAGGCTCTCTCCATGATACTGCGGTTGCAAGGCGAAAAGGCTGCTGTGAAGATGGAAGCAAGTCAATACAAGAGATTGGCGGAGGAAAAGATGTGCCACGCCGAGGAGTCTCTCGCGATTTTCGAAGATCTTATTTACCAGAAGGAGATGGAGATTGCTTCTCTCGAATTCCAAGTTCAGGCTTACAAGTGCAAACTTTTGAGTTTGGGGTGCAATGATGTGGTTAGCGGCGAAAACAGATTTCCAGAGCATCTATTTTTCCAAGGAAGTGATCCAGTTAGAGATGAAACTTGTGGAGGTGGTAATGTTAAAAGATTCAGCTCTTTACCTCTGATTCCAGTCAAGGATTCTCACCAGAAGAAGGGCTCGATAGAAGGACAAAAATCCGCGATCACCTTGCCGAATTTGGTTCAGAAGATAGTGGAGAAAAAAGCGGACCACGAAATTAGTATTCAGAGCATGGATTCGGAGATGAAATCAGGACATGCTTCGGGTGGAAATTTTGATTCTTATTGGCAGCAGATTAAAGTGTTAGATGAGCAAGTAAAAGAGATTTCTCATTCTAAAGATTCTGGTAGAGATGGGAAGAATAGAGCTAGGTCTTGTTCGTTGCCTCCACCGGTGACCATCGACGAATCCTCTGATTCAACAATATTAGAAGTTGTCACCGCTTCTGATGACGGAAATCATGATGATAATGTGCAAGAGAGGGAGGAAATTGTTAGCAGTTCTTGTTCTTCAAGCGTTCAAGATATTTTCGAAGTTCCAAAACTTAAGAAGCAAAAAACTTTCGAGCAACGGAAGGAAGGACAGAACGAAGCAATCGATGGAGCTGAGCACAAGCCTCGGGACCTAGATTTGGCATCTCAAGAAATTGGCAAATCTTGTCTTAAAGTTGAAACCAGTGGTGCTAAAAAATTGATGCAGTGCAAAGACTATGGAAGCAACTTGACTAAACCACGAAATGAAATAGGCAATGTGGCTCCTGTTCATCCCCCAACGGGCGTTGCTGAATCTCAGGCTCAGTTCCAGCAGTTGCGCAGAAGGGTCGAGCAGCTCGAGGGAGAGAGAAACGGTATAAGTCAAGAAATTACTTGTGCAGGTGAAGAGGAAAGGAGGTTGTTGAGGGAGATACATGAACAACTTAATACCATACAAACCGAACTATATAGTTGGAGAAAAAAGAAAACGAAAGTGCAGGATGACCAGTGCCTTGAGCCGCTAAGGGAGGTATGACATTTCTTGCTTTTCTCTCCTTTTGTTCTTGTATGCATTATCTATTCGGCGTTAGACGGTATAAAAGACGGAGAGTAGGAAGAGAGAGAGAGACAAATAGAGGAGATTTTAGAATTTAGACAGAGAAGAACATGGACAATAGAGATGAAATCTGATTATTCAGTATCATTGATCAAGTCTTCATTCCAATTATGATCTTTAGACCGATTTATACGGAAGAAAAAGAACAAGAAACTACCCAAATATCAGAAAAGAGAAACAAACTGAGATAGTTTTGTAAAATATTAGGAAAATAAGCTTAGAACTACTTTCTATTTGTTATATTGATCTTCCTCATAATCTGTTCTTGCTCGCCTTAAACTTATATTTTCAAGTTGAAACGGGCACGAGACAGATCGCTTTCCGATCCTTGCTTAAATTTCTATTCACCTTGTGAAGTTCAATGACACGGAATTTTTCATTTGGCAGGCAATGCTGTACTTCTGGATATGATCTAGCTATTCGATTGCCCCGGATAAAGTCTAGCTCGTCGATTGTTCTCCTTGGTAAATGGTTTGGAAAACAACGCTTTTTTTTTTTAATTTTTTTTAATTTTTTATTTTGGTCCCCTTTAAAGAGGAATTATACACTATATACTAGAGTGTAAAACTTGCATACTTGTTCATTAAGCAGTACATAGGAGAGTGCGTTTCAACAACACTGTATTAGGCATGCGATTTTTTTTTTTTTTTTAATTTTCTTTTCCCTTCTTCTAAGGTACATAGTCGTTGTAAGTATAAACTTCTTGATGTTTGAGAGAATTTTTTTTCCTGTCTGTAAGCTGGACACCAAGTTTTTGACAACTGTTTGTATAGTATAAGCACTTGTATTTCTACGGTTACCAATTCATCTTGCTGTAATATGGCTTCTCGGCATTTACAAGGTCCTCAACCCCCGGCCCTGCTGGGGATAGCTCAACGAGCGGGAAAGTGGGTTCAAGATCTCAGATTCGAAACGCGAGAGGTTTTCTTTTAAATTAATAAATTTGAAATAAAATGTGTTCTAATAAGACCCATACTTAAAAAAAAAGGTCTTCAACCTTCGCAATGCTGCATTTTGGCTGCTATTAGTGCACATGGCAGCAGATTCTTGACTTCCTGATATAGAATAAACAGGGATGAAAAAAAAAAAAAAAAAACAAAAGGGAGGAAAACCTCTGGTTTCTTCACAGATTGGTAGCTTAGTCAGAACAAATGTCTGTAAATTTTTTATACTTAATCAAGAACTTGAATATGAGAGTCTGTGTGTGTGTGTGTCTCACTATATATATACATTTGTATGTGTATATTTGTTTCAATATTTTGCGGGAGAAAGCAGATGAACCATTGGAGTAGTTAGTATTATAATGCAATGTAATATTCATTTGGTGACCACTGGAGTGAAACTCTTTGAATGTTTTAACTAGTTCACAACTATTCAACTCAATTTCAATTTCAAATTAAATTTTTAGAATTCCGTATCACATGGACATTCATTTTTCTACTTTTACACTTTATAAATGTTACCTTAACAAACTATCCGAACACATATCAAATTATACATTTGAATGAATATTTAAATATAATTTATGATCCATATAGGTGCAAAGTTAATGATCAAGTGTCGAGAAAGGATGGTATAATTGGACTAACAAAGACAAGAAAAAAGGAAGTTGAATTTAAGAATTTCAGCATTCCCCACCCCCAAAAAAAAAAAAAAAAAACAAAAAAAAAAAAAAAAAAAAAACACTATCAATTCAATAAGGGTTGCATTTATGATGAACATTTTGTAAATGAGAATAAGAATTTGTTAAGATGAGAGTTTGAAATGGTATTTTATATAGGGTTATTACATAAACTCCCCTATGTATTCAATTTTTTTTTGTCACAAATTACGTTTTGGTTTTTTAAAGTACTATCATATGCCATGTGATTTCACTTTCTTTTCTAAATCCTCTCCTAGTAACAATTAGATTCAAAATTGGAACGCAAAATATCCACTTTAGCCCAAATAAGACAACTAATTGGTGTTAACTAAACTATTTAAAAAAATGAAAAGAAAGGAATACTCTCGTGTTTGATGTTCGATAGTTGTAAATTTATAACAAATAACTTGTTACAACTAGTTGACTTACTTGTAATTTTATGTAAAATTATGTATAATTTGATCTTATTTAACAACTGTTGATACAAAGAACATGTGTCACTGAAAAATATTACAACACAATCAACCGGTTGTAACAATAACGTACACAAAATGGCTGAAAACGTAGTGAATAACAACACTTATCAAGCTTCAAATATGATTTCCTAGGACAGACGAAGACTCTTTCATCTTTAGTCTTGGAGCTAATATTCGTTTTCTTTTTTCCTTTAAAAATCTCACGATCATATTTTTGTGAAATAATTACATAAAAAATCTATTTTTAGGATCCCATTTTAAAATATGTCCATTTTTTGAGAATATTACATAAACGTCTATTTTTATAAAACAACCATTCATAGTACCTATTTTGTCATTTTACTATATTTAACATCATTTTCTCTCATCATGATTCTTATTTTTTTCCCTCATTTATTCATCATTATTGTATCTTTATATTAATGACTAGTTCTTTATTAGAGTGATTGCTTGTTAGTAAGATTTAGGATTTTTTATAAAACTATTTCTTAAGTATGATTTAAGTTTCTTAAAAATCCTAATTTCTTTAGTATGATTTAGGTTGTTTATGATAATTGTAACTTTATTATGATAATTTATTTTAATTATTATTATTGGAATTGTTCTAATAGTTAGTTTCTAAAGTTTAAATGTCATATGAAATTGTTTATTTCTTTATGATAATTACCATATCATTATGATACTTTTTTGAATGTGGTATGTTTTTTTTTCTTCCTCTTTATGATTACTATGTCAATATGATGTTTTTTCCTTTATGATAATTACTATATGATTATGATGTCTTTTTTAGATTTTAAAATGTTTAATATTTTTTTACAATATCTAATTAATTTTCTTTATATGTTCTTATGAATTTTATCTTACTGACCAATTTTTTAGTATAATGATTGCTTTTCATTTATAATACAACTAATATCTGTTATGATCCTTTTTTCTTTATAATAAATCAAGAATAATGGTTTTTTTTTTCCTTTTATAAAAGATTTGATTAGTTTGAATTTTTTTAGAGATTTTTTCTTTCCTTTTTTTTAATCAATTCTTTATTTGTTTATTGTGACGGCCTATAAATTCCTAAACTTGATTTCATGAATTATTATAATGGATTTCATTCATTACTATTCTTCGAATGAATTATTTTAATGAATATCAAATTTCAAGATCATGAATGAATTTTTATGTATCATTCATACGATAATGTCAATGTTTTATCAATGTCGAATTTCTCTATTCAAATGAGAAATTATAAATACATAGAAAATATGTCAAACGACGTATAAATTTATGTGAAAAATTTATTATGTCGTGTTAGAGAGATAAATGTCATTTTTTGGAAAGGAATCCCAATTATTGTTAGTAGGTCAATTTGACGACCTTAGTATTTATTTTGGTCATCTCAATATTTAAGTTTTGAGAGTATGATTGGAAAAATTAATGTGTCACATAGATAGTATATGAATGATTAGGATTTACTCTTATTAAATCCAAATGTGGAAGATGATCAAGAATTGTGCTTAGATTTGAAGTCAATGATGTAGATTTTATGTTAAAAGATCTTAGGCAAATCAATGGCCAAGCTTTGGATGATAAATGACCAATAAGAGCTTAAGGTAAGGATTGGTGTGATGGAAGATCCAATGGGTGAGCTCAAAGATGACAATCTTTGATCAATGGTGGGAAATATTAAAAGAAAGGAAAAAAAAAAAAAAAAAAAAGGAAAATTGAGAGGGAGATCCGGATTGTTGTGGTCTTCAAGAAGAAATTTGATCAAATGAAAAAAATGGTATGTTCTGCATGCATGCAAAAGCAAGTAATGAATTGTGTGGGTTGTTTTGGCAATATGATACAAACAATTTACAAGTGAAAGTGACCACTTGTCTTACACCTTGTAGAACAAATTTTTTCAAACCAAACCACCCCCAAAGTGACGACAATTCAAGGAAAGAATCAGCTAATATATTTCACTTTATCCCTCAAAAGACAGCCCCATGTAAGACACATATTAGCTGAAAATAAACCATAACATCCCATTTTATTCTCACATAAGTTAAGCTCAAAAACCTTGCTTCTCTAGCCACTACCAAGCTCAAAAAACCACAAACACTATTCTACATCGCCAACACCCCTCTAGCACCCTCCTTCCTTCATTTTAAAGCTCCAAGCAACCCCATTACCAAATTTGAAGAAGTATGAAGCAGAGTGGACATGTTACTGGAGATAACCTAAGGGTTTTCTTTGTGTTTTAGTCATTCTTGGAGAACTAAAGCATGTTGTTTAGTTAGAATCTTATTATTAGACTTCTTCTTACCTAAGAAAAGATTTTGGGAAGAACTTTGAAGGTTCGAGGTCTTAGAGAATCCACTGAGCTTTTTGGTAAGATCTACGAATTTTGTTAGAGCTTGTGATTGTTTTGATAATATGGCATAAGTTAGAAATTTTGACATGAAAAATAAAGTATATTGTAAGATTCTATAGAGAAAAGATACATTTTAGGCTTTAGAATCACTTGGTTTGCTATTGTATGTCTAAAGTTCTGTGCATTTGAAGTTGTAATACAAAACTAGAGAGAAAATGAACTTCTGGGGTATAGTATAGCCACAGGTTTTGTGAAATCCGAACCTCTTAAACTCACAATTTTGGATTATTAGTTATTGATATAAATACTATATTCCTTAAGCTTTTCTACAAGGTATAATATGCCTCAAACGGATAAATACGCAATTGTAGTGAATTTTAAAAATTAAGACTACGAACCGAGATGATTTACTGGAACCCTATACTAGCCACTGGTTTTACATCTTTTGGATTAATAAATCATAATGATCTACAAAAATGTTTTTATTGTGTATACTAGACATTATAATCTTTCCAGTGACATATCTTTTGTCTTATTTGGACTTGTGAGTGAATTGTTATGCTTTTTCAAAATTTAACCACAAATCTGGACATATGGTACATACATGAGACTAACAGTACCAAAACCTCATTATACAACATGTAAAGCTCAAAAAATTACAAAAATAACTTTAGGATTGTAAAGTTGACATCTCAAGCTTTGAAATGAGTTATGATACACTTAAAACGGATTTGTACATATTCTTTAATAAATCATACAAGATTAGATTTCAACCTAGTAAACTGAGATTTTACTGTGGGCTATTAAGGAGAACGTCCAAATTAAGATTTAAAACCCTTAAAATTTTGGAAAATAAATTATAAGGACAGAAACTAGATATTTAAACTTTTCAATGAGTCATAAAGTGTCTAAAACAGAATTATACACATATTTAAATAAATCTTACAATATCTCATACCGAACAAAACAATTGAACTCTAAAATGTGACATAATTTGACTCATAACATGGAGTTATGATTATTGATGAAATGACTGGGTATTAAGTGTATGATCAACTAAATGTAAAAAACCCTAACTTTATAAAGTTAAATCACAAGTTCTTAGATGGGCGAATAAGCAGTAAACCAGATGATTACTAGATATACACCAAGAGATTACTTTAGCCCAATTTAATGACCATATCTAATGGGAATGAGCCTTACAAGCCCAATATTAAATGAAAGACAACGTAATTAAGGGTATACACTTAGGTGACTCCTTGTCACCAAGGTGATGTAGATTAATTTATTAATTAAGAAGTTAATTAATAAATAATAAATTCATAACAAAATTTAATTATATTAGGAAAGTTAGCTAGTAATTAATTAAAGTAATTAATTAATTAATTATAAAACTTATAAATGATTATTAGTTGTGTAAGCAAAATTATTATGTTAAATAACTACATAATTAGAATGGATGATTAACTAAAAATTAATTAAAAATTAATTATTAGTATAATCTAATTATTAATTATTATATAAGAATTAATAATTGATAATTATTATATGAGAAAGAATATTTAAGTAACATAATTAATTATTAATGATATATTTATTAATTAGTCAATTAAAATTATGTAATTTATTATAATTACTTAACTAAATAAAGTAATAATTACGTACTACTTAATTAATTAATTAATTAATTGATTGATTAATTAATCAATTAAATTAAGTAAAATTAAATTAATTAAACAATAATTAGTATAAATTTATTTAACACTTAATAATTAATAAGGATAATTATGATATAAGTAAATTAAGCTTATTTTAATATATATATACACACACATATATATAACCCTGATTTGTTTATTGAGGTATTATTAAATTAGGATAATTTCCCGAACTTACATAATATGAGGTACTACTTTAGAAGTTTAAGCATATAAGACAAGTAAGTACAAACCTGACCTACAACATGGAACAAAATATTTTCTTTATTGATGTTTTAAGTTTGCTATGAACTGCCTTGATGTTGTGTTTGAATATATGAGTGAAATGTATTGCCTTGATTAAGCATTGACGTGCAAAATTTCTCTTACACTAATATGATTAGCATGCCTTACAGATATATATGCCATAATGATAGATGCATAGTGATATGTAAATCTACATATTGTTATAATTAATAAGAATGAGGCTGACGAAAGTTAGGATTAAGTGTCATATCAGCCTCCAATTAGTGAGATGATAAGATAAAAATGAAAGTTATAAGTTATGACCTTGGAAGTTGTTTGAGGGTCGCTCCCTTAACTCCCCATTGGTTGTGCGCATATGGGTACGACACAAGTGCCCTTAAGTAGATAAGATATATACATAATGAAGCATAATAGAACACATATAGATCACATGCATTTTTAAACATTCATATTGTTACATGTGATGATATGATCTATGAAAATATTTTGTGAGAAATAGTTTGTACTTGTTGAACGAAAGCTCATATGTGTGTGTTCATGTTGTAGGTAACGCGGGGTAAGTAACTTGCCACTTAGTTGTTTTCTGGACAGACGAAGTGGTACGGAGGCGATGAAGGAAGGGAGTGGGACACCACCATGAATTTTTAATTTCTGCATTTAGACTACTTGAATTATTTAATATCAATTATCTTTGTAACTATGTTTTTAATATTTCAGTACTACTAAACTATTAGGAGTACTTTATGAGAAAAAGACTTTAGAGTCTTTCCTTTTAATTCATATGATGTTATAGTTTTTTAATAATATTTAAGTATGAATTTGAATGTGATATTTATTATCTAAAAATTTCAATTTTCTCAATTAAAATTTTAGTTTATTAACTCTTTAAGTATAAGTATGGTTTGCTTTTTTTTTTTTTTTTTAAATAAAGGTTCCGTATTTTTTGAACCAAACATAAACAAGTGTTAAGATTATATTAATTAAAAATAAGTAAGTTAGTTAATGATCTGAAAAGTCGCGTCGTTACATTTATATTCAATTCTTGATAAAAGGGTAATATGGTCTTTATAAATATCAAATTAGTCATTCTTGTAAATAAATAAAAAAAAAGATATATTTTAAATCATAATTTTCAATTTAGACATTCATGTAAATAACTTTATTTTTTACCCGTTATAAGAGCACTAATTCTAGTTGTTTAGATATAGGTTATTGTCTAGTATTCTCAACCGTTTAAAGGGTAAATCTAGTATATTTTTCAAACAAAACCCAATTATGTGGCGTAGAATTCATAAAGTAACAGATTGTTTAAAAAAAAAAAAAAAAAAAAAGCTTGAGAATAGTGGGGAAGATTTTGTAATTATCCCATTAAAAATTACTCTATATATATAATATGAAATTGTCTCCTATACGACTGCCAGACATCTATGACAGCTATAACATTTTATTTGCGTCTTGTAACTACTAGTTGATTTACGTATAACTATTTAAAATTTTGTGACAATTATAACATTTTGTTTTGCGTCTTGTAACTACTAATTGATTTACGTATAACTATTTAAAATTTTGTAATATAAATTATTCATAACTATCAATAAAAAGACAAGCATAACTGAAAATTTGTTACATTGTAATCAATAAATCGTCATCATAATATATAAAAAATGTTATAAATATCGTTTTGTAAGGATGTCTCGGGTAATATATATAATCTTAGGAAATATAAATAAAAAATTGGGAGGTGGTGATGATGAGTCAATTTGTGAATGGGACACCAAATAAATAATCACCAATGGGTCCACTTTCTTGGGAATTAAATAATCTGTCACAGGCGTATTTGTCAAAATAGAAAATCCTCTAATTACGTGATACAATTTGTATATGTATTTTAAATTTCACTCACACGTAACGTTTCCCACCCTTTTATTCCATGTGTCGTTTTGCTGAGCTCAAGTTTCTTGAATCAAACTTCACCTGTGGGAGTCACTTTCTCGGGGCACCATGTCACATTCACTTGACCTTTTCATGACCAAACCAAAGATCATCACCATGATGTATATATGTATATGTATATATGTGTGTGTGTATATATATATATATATATTAAATTCCCTTTTAGTGCTAGTGGTATGACACTGTCTTCTACTACCATTTGTACCTACCCTAAAACCCTTTGATAATATCTGGCCGGTAGTGTTTAAGTTCATTTTCAATTCTTGTTTTCGTATTTTAATGAAAAAAGGATTAGTTTTATTCTGACCAATCGAATTAGTTCAAGTAATTGAGACTAGCTCAATGGTGTTTAGTTGGTTCGTGAGTTGTTTTCAATATGTTGAATTCTGTGTTTAGTTCTTTCTCATCTTCTATTGAGAAGAAAAGTTAGAAATGAGATAGTGATAATGAAAGAAAGGCGAGTTTATGCATTTCTCTTCAAGATGATCTTCAGAACTTGGTTAGTAAAACTGTTTACGGTTTATTGTAACAAACATTTTCCTGACAATGGATTTCAGCAATAGTATTGATTTGCCTAAATTCTCGTGGTATAACCGATATTTAGGACAAGATAGAGAAACATAGAGATACTTTTTTAGAGTATTATTTGAAATTTAACAGCGATGAATGCATGTAACTCTAATATTTATAGTGAACTATATAAATATACTGTGTATGTTATGTTATATATTTTTCTTCTCCTCGTTTTCTTATATGCTCTCGAATAGTAAACAATTAGGGTTTTTTAATTCTTACTAATTAGAAGAGAAATTAATGATATTAAACATAAACATGTTTCAGCATCATTCAGTTTCATAAACCCCAGGTGTTAGCCCAAGTGGTAAGGCCTTCGACTTGAAGGTTTGCTCCTTCCGAGGTCTAAGGTTGAATCCTCTCGAGTGTAATTCTCTTGAAGTCATGCCTCCGGGTGTAAAAGCCAATGACTTGCCTAATCTGTGTAGAGAATTTTTTAGCACACAGTGCACAGGTCTCATGAGATTAGTCTAGATGCACGAAAGCTGATCCGAACACGCAATGACTCGATATTTCTAGTTATAAACCATAACCCTTTTGTGGATTATTAGAATGTTCCTTTAACTCTTCTATGTGGAGAAGTCCATGCTTTCTAGCTTACACATTCTAATTAGACCTTTCTTCAAATAAAGGACCTTTTCATGAGTGTCTTAAAGTTCATTATTCAACTTTTTTTTTTCCTCAAATTTTCATTTTCATGTTAATTTATTTCCAATGAATCCCAATCCTGTCCCTTGGTCGTCCTATCATCAGGATATCATGCCTTCAATTGTTTTATTGAAGTGTCGCATTCCATTTTATTTCAGGAATTCCACACGTGTGTGTGTATATATATATTGCAAGGGATTTATTCGGTAAATGACCTTTATTAGAAAATTTTTAATAGATTACTGAAGTTTTGTGAATTATGAAATGTTTTTTTTTTTCTTTTAAAAAATAGTCATCAGTCAATCATTCATGATTGTAATCAGTAATTGACAATTCTAATATGCATTTTAATCGATTGACCTTGATTAATCACTAATGATTGTGCTCAGTCACTGATTAATGATTATTTGCTTAAAAAATTAGGTCGTTTATTTAAATACATGTTAAAAATGATCTATTTATTCTAATTTTTCCTTTTTGCAATTTCCATTAGAAACCTCCCTAGATTTTAACACGATCTGTAAATCATGGGCGATAAGTACAATATTTGTGAAACATAACATAAATCAAACGTAACATTTCGATAAAACGCACGAAAGGATTTCATTATTATCCTCATGACAAAGTGAGCAGGTTTGTTTAACCAAACACAAGTGCCCACCTAAGGGTTAGTTATGGAGATCATGTTCTAAAATTATAAGAGACATGCCAGAAAGCTAGTAATTGACCAGTGTGATGTAGATTAGCATGAGTAAAGAAACCAATAGTGGAAACTGATTCATCAAAGTCTATGAAAAAGGAGATTTGTAAAACTGAGATTTTTTATTTTTATTTTATTTTAATTAAGGGAATTCTAACAAATTTAATGGTGTACGGAACCATCAAGTCTCTGGCTGGGAAGGTCACATTAGGTTCCAAAAAGTAGTTCCTCCAATTTAATTTCCTCACCAATTGCCCATATACAGTTTCATTTTATTATTATTTTTTTATATTTATGTATTTTTATTCATATTTAACTCTTTATATTTAATAAATATATTTTAATTATTTGAGTGTAAAGATAACTACTAATATCCACGTGATATGTGTGTACTTTGAGAGTAAACATTTTGGATAATAACAATAAGCTCTCATAATTTATAAAAAAGGGAAAAAGGAAAAAGGAAAAAAAGAAAAAAGAAAACAATTAGCTCTCATATGTTTATTGAAATATGCTGTTTTTCAACTTTATATTTTCAGAAATACTGGACCTATATCTTAGGTTTACAATCGTGTTAAAAACTTCCACTATGATTTGTAAGATCAAGGGAAATAGGTACATGTTCTTGAAATTTAAAATTATATACGTGAACATATTATTTCGATAAAATACATGAGATGTTTTTGTAATTATTTTTCGCATTTCATAGGCTATTGTGTTTAGAGGTTAAAAGTTTGTACACTTATCAAAAACCCTGAAATTAAACTTTCTAGCAATTCACCAGGTAGTTTGGCTCCTCATTTGATACAAGTGATGCTTCATTGGACCTGGTAGAGGAGCGAAAGTGGCCGGTGCCGGCAGAGAGCTATAAGGATCGAAGCTCACACACACCGGCAATGGAGGGCGGGATCACATTCACTTGCTTGCGACCCGGCTCGACAATAACAAACCGGAAAATAATTATGTCCAGATTTAGTGTAAATAATGATGAGTTATAAAGAAAATAAGTGTATTACCACTAATTAATTCCACCATTCCTCTTGTCCTTTCAGCCTAATTATCAATGTGGTTACAAATGTACTCATCTAGTTGAGTCACCTGATAAATTTCTCAAGAGGCTCAATAACTACTACTTATCTTTTTTTTTTTTTTTTTAATGAATTTACCTCTTAATATGATTGGTACTCAACAATAATTTTCATTCAAGTACAATATTCAAAATTTATTCTAGCATCTAATTAATCGAAATTATTTCCGAGAACATATTTCCAAATGTGGTCACATAAGATCAGAACTAATTATTGACACTCTTATTTGATCAGATCATTGACAGGGGCGGAGCCAACCCATACCCGAGTGAGGACTTACATCCCCGATGAACTTTCTTGTTTTCAATTCTATCTTTAAATTTTTTTACATTTTTCTCATTTTACCTCACTAAAAACTGTTTATACTATATATGTCATCGTAAAACTTTATCTGTTAGTATATACCCCTATTAAAATAGTAGGTTGACTCAGCTAGTGATCATAGATAACTATGGTAGGTATAGGTGGTGATAGGTTTTGAGAAAGAAAGAACTAGTTAATGAAAAGAAACCATTGACATCAGATAATTAATATGTCATTTTCTTTTTTTCAGATGATATGGTTGGTACAATATTACATCCTCAACTTGGACATACACTCAGGACAATGAATAGGCATTGTAAAGGCTAAGAGGTTGGTAGATATTACTTTTTCTCTAAAGCTTAGCCTACTTAAAAAAAAAAAAAAAAAAAAAGACACTGACCCTTTTACTCCGCTATGGAAGACTTTTTCCCTTAATAGGTCAATAAATTTAGTTAAAATATTTTGCATTTTCCCGTGATGAATAGGGAGATTAGTAGTGTAGTGCACGCCCAGCATCCGAAGCCTTTAGAAGAGTCTATGGGACCATAAATCAAATGAAAAGGATCCTAATCCTAGGCTTTCAATAACTATTGGCCCAAGTTTTACAAAGGACTTTTGAGGCCCGTATGACTTGAATATTGAATGGATAGAAGTGAAGTCTTTAAGAAGGCGTCACCACCATCGAAAGTTAAAATATTTGAAAAATGTAAGAAGGGTATTTCCAAACTTGGTGTGCTCGTTTACTTTTCTTTAAAAAATTAGTGTCTTTTTTACCCTTTGCCACGGACAATATTACCTAATGCAGCAAAGATAATGGGATAACAAATCTAGGAATTCAAGTGGATGGCTATCATTGTATATCAAATTAGAGTAGCTTGGATTGCTAAAACCTCCACTAGCTGGCTAATATATTCGGTATTCTATATTGCAAGGTAGGCCAAAAGGAAAATCTTGAGTAGTGCCCATTTGGATTATGGAAATTCAACTTGTGTTGGTTGGTTCCACAAACACCATTCTGAATATTAAATCCACAGTGAAGCCAAAAAAAAAAAAAAAAAAAAACTTGGTGAAATTTGTGACTAGAAGTAGAATTCCATAACCTTGATCACTAATTAGATGGCTTTATTAAACTCTATTATAATAATAATAATCAGCAGCCACTGTTTTTGGTTGGTTCCCACATAAAGCAAGCAATGGAGAGCAAGAATTGAAATGGTCATCAAAATTAAAGTTCTATCTGATTTTTCCCCACCAATTTTCAAAATTCAGAAATACCCTTTTCGGAGAATGTTATGCATGAAGGCAACAAAACATAGCCTCTAGTCATACACAACGACATTGCAGTGAAAAGGGCATGTAACCTATAGTACACCTCATACAAAAATTGAAAAAAAAAAAAAAAAATTTGTTACAAGGAAAAAAAAAAAAAAATTCCCAAATTATTTAGTGGAGTGTCTTAAATCTTTTGCTCACTTCTTCAAGCAAAACTGCAGAAGGATTTGACAGAAACTCCTTCAATCGACCCATTTCGAGCGCGACATCTTGCATACTCGGACGGGTTGCAGGGTTGTACTGTGTGCACAAAAGTCCTAGCTCAATCAACTCCATTATTGCATTGGCCGAAATCTTGTAGTAATGCTTTGGCATTGCAGCTGTGGTGTATCTTTCCATTGCCTGTTCAAACTATAGGCTGCAGCCTATTCGGGTACTGCGTTTTCACCCATTCATGTAGGCATGAACCTTCCCAGGAAATCCAGCCGTGGGACGTTTCCCGGTCACGATTTCGAGTAGAAGAACACCAAAACTATAGACATCGCCTTGAGTTGAAGCACGTTTTCCATTCCATACTCTGCATTGATCAATACATTCATTGAAACAGTTGGTAAGAACGCATGATAATTAGTACTAGTAAAAAGAAAAAAAATTTAAAATGGAGGAGAAACGTACCGGGAGCTATGTATCCCACTGATCCGCATAACAAGCCATCGGCTGAGCTGAAAGATGTCGAGTCATGAATAGCGGCGTTGCTCTCATTGCTGCCATTCAATAGCCTTGCGATTCCAAAATCGGTCACCAAAGCTGTCATGTCTTCATCAAGGAGAATATTGCTCGGTTTGAGATCACAGTGCACGACTCTAACCGGAGAGTGGTGGTGCAAATAGGCCACTGCTTCCGCTATGTCGTTGCAGATACTCATTAACTGAACCAAGTTCAGCCCGATACTCAGCCCGTGGCTGGGGTATAGATGCCTCTCCAAGCTCCCATTCGACATTAACGGAAGAACAAGAGCCTTGAAATCTGGCCTGCTGCAGATTGTGATGATCCTTATTAGGTTTCGGTGTCGAGTCCTCCTTAGAATCTGACACTCTCTCCTAAAACTTCCTGAAATGATTCCCGCTGACTTCAAATCCAACACCTTCACGGCAATTCTTGTGTTGTCCTGAAGAACACCCTTGTAGACATGCCCGAACCGCCCTGAGCCAATCAGGCTTGAGGGATTGAACCCGCCGGTGGCGTTGATGAGCTGTTGGTACGAGATTCTCGGGTACTTAAGCTCCTTTCTGTCTCCTTCACCTTCCTCCAAGTCCCCTCTCTTGAAAATTGCCAATTGACCTCTCGTTTTCGACTTGACGGCTAGGGGGTAACAAAACATGAACAAAATGAGAATGGAAAATAGCGGGTAGAGGATCGGAAGCATGAAGAGACGATGAGCCGTGTTTCCCTTGCAGCTTCGCATGCCTTTAATTGAGCCACACAGACCATGATTTCCCAAGAAAGAGTCTATGCTTAGGGAAGCAAAGGCCCCTTTGTTCGACACGTTCCCGGAGAAAATTGTTGAAGGAGAAGTTGAGTTGCTTAAGAGTTGAAGATGCCTGCAGAGATACGGTATTGAGCCCGTTAAGCGGTTTGAAGAGACATCGAGTTCTCGAAGATAAGGCAACTGTCCTACCGAAACCGGAAGAGGGCCTTCTAAGACATTACCGGAGAGGTTAAGGTGCTCGAGGGCAATGCAACTTCCAAGTTGTGGCGGGATGGTGCCGGAGAGATTGTTCGAAGACAGATCAATTGCAAGCACCATATCCATTTTACTCAGCTCCATCGGCAAAGGCCCGTTTAAGTGGTTACTAGACAAGTTTAAGTACAACTTCAAGCTCCGAAGCCCTGCAACTTCACCTGAATCGCCCCCGAAAGTTGATTCTGAGAGAGGTCTAGAATCTCCAAATTGATGCATTTTCCTAGGCTTGGTGGAATGGTTCCCGAGAGCTGATTATCGTAGAGCAAGAGTCTTCGTAACTGCGAAAGGTTGGAAAAAGCTATCCGGGATTGAACCCGAAAGCTTGTTTTTCGACAAATCAAGAAGACCGAGATGAGGAGTGTCACCGAGAAGCCGACGGGATTTCCCCGGAGAGGGAGTTATTCGACAATAAACCCTCTCTAGCTTCTCCATCTTGCAAAGCTCCAGCGGGATTGTGCCGTTCAAGAGGTTACTAGACAAGTTCAAGAGAGTGAGATTAACTAGTCTAGAAATCTGAGGAGGAATTGGACCATAAAGAAGATTCTCATCTAAATGAAATCTGTACAAGATTGGTGTTCGAAAGATCGCCGATACTCGACGTATAACCCCACCGAGATGTTTCCCGCCAATTCGAGCTCTTGGAAGTTTGAGGAATTAACTAAAGAAGTGAAAAAGGGTTCTAAGTTGGTGTTACCATCATGGCTGACAAAATCATTGTATGACAAGTAGAGGAACTGCAGTTGCGGCATTTTACGCACAATCTCCGTTGGCAACTCCCCGCTAAGCATGTTCGATTCCAAGTCAAGCCATTCGAGCTTTGAGGAGTTCGAGAGCGCCGGAGGAATCTGACCCTCGAGTTGTTGGTCCAAAGTAGAAGAAACCTCAATTCTTTGAGCTCACATTCATTCCACAAGGGAATTTCGCCGCTTAGAGAATTGTTCGAAAGGTCTATGTACTGCAAAGAATCGGAAGGACTCGTTGCAAAAGAGCGAGAAAGGAATTCGACCGTTGAGACGATTTGTTCCCAAATCGAGATAGACCAACTTGTGAAGAAACCCCAATTCAAAGGAATGTTCCCTCCAAGAAGATTAGTCGATAAGCTTAGTTGTTTGAGGTCGAAAAAGCGATCCTAACTCCCTCGGAATGTGACCTTCGAAGAAGTTTATCGACAAGTCAAGGATGTTTAAGGAAGAGAGGTTGCCAAGAGCAGGGGAAATGGTTCCCCTAAGTGACCTTCCACTAAGATCGAGCTCGACAACTCGGTTTTCATCCTCGTTGCATCGAACTATCCCGACCAATTGCAGACATGAGCCACATCCGAAGAGTTGTTCCAATCCTCGAGAGCGTGTTGAGGGTCGGAAACAATCCCCGACATGAACGAAAACCAATGCGGCTCTGTCTCTCATCAGCCCGCCCATTGCTCTCGTCACCATGGCATGAAACCACATGAGCTAGGAAAGTAAAAAGAGTAAAAACAAATGGGACTAAGCATGGGAAATCTACGGAAACTCATTTCCATTGCTTAATTATCGATATTCTTCGGACCGAAAAACTCCGAACGAAATCGATATTCAAACTAAAGAAGACTAGATCAAGGTGATCAAGAAAGTGGATATATGACGCAAAAGAAACGCGCCAACATGAGAGTTTATAGGAAGAAGATAACATACATACATATCTCATACATAATTTGCCCTATACTAAGAAGCACAATCAGAATTTATATGAATTCTTAAGATTTTTTTAAAAAATTGTTTAATAATGTAAATCTTTTGTGCCTAACTGCCGTTGAAGGAGAGGAAATTCTTTGGCGCCGGTGAAGTCTGACTTTGAAATGGGGACAAATATTTGCCATACACGTGCAGAATAATGTCACAGAAAATAAAGGCAAATTTTATTATTATTATTATTTTTCTTTTCTTTGGCAAAAAAAGCCGTGTGTAAAGCGGTGGTGGTGGCCATGTCAGCGCCTTGTAAGCCTAATTATTTCACTTTCATTTTTTAATTTGTCTGTTTACTATCCCACCATAGAGAGTGGCATAAAAAAATAAAAAAAATAAAATAAAAAAACAGTATTATGATACGAACCGTACTTTTATTCTATCGTATAGATTATTGTTTTAGTCGTTAGATCGACCTTTCCCATTGTGCTTAATACGAAACCGCATTTTGTGATTGTGCTATAAACTTATGGTATAAACTGTATTTTCTTCCTCCGTGATATGTTAGGTTCTTTCTCCGCTTCCTCTGTTTCCGTCACCGACTTCTTTTATCTAGATGGAAGTTCTGCTTATCGTGCTGTCGATTTTTTTCTATGTCTAATCACAGATCAACCGTTTAAAAATTACTCTAGCAACTAAAACAATAGTGTTTATGACAAGAGTAAAAAATTTTATTCCTAGGATAAATTTTGCTCAAAATTAAAGGAAAATTTGATGCAAATCTTGTAGCCTAATAGTGTGGTACTAATTACATGCTAAGTGTAATGTATCCTTTTGCATAGTTAGGTTTTTACTAAATATCAGAGGTGAATATTGTGTGATTTAGGACAGTTCTAAAAACCCGACAAACCAACTCACCGGTGGCACGCTAAAACGACCACACCGGTGGCACGCTAGAACACCCACCAATATCGGTTGGCGAACTGAACCACCCAAACAAGGGATGGCTGATGTTTAATGAAGCTTCTTGGATTCAGTTTGGGAACTAAACTGATCGAGTCCTATTTTGATTTTTTTTTTTTAAATATACATTATTAAATATTGATAGTGTATTACCATTATATATATATATATATATATAAAGATTATTAAAAAATATGTAAAAGTGATTGCCCGCTTCCTAGAAAACCGCCTGGAAACCGACTAGCAGCAGTACTTAGGAAAACCGACTAAAAGCATTGGATGGTCGGTGCTTGGTCTTGCCTTCAAGAAAACCGATGGGGGTCAATAATTAGAAGACCAACCTATCAAAATCCACAGTTTAAAAACCGATGAATAACCACAAATGTCGTTAGAGAATAGAATGATAAATTTTGTTTTTATTAGAATATTTAAAGATACAATATTTGCATTTTTTTTTTTTTTTTTTTTTTTTGCATTTTGATTAAATACAAAGAAAGTTTTTGACAATATCTTTATCTTGGTAAAAACCCATTAAATTTTTTTTTTTGAAGTACAATATGTTGGAGTTCATATATATACTATATACTATCGATATAACGATATGCGATAAATAACTAATTTTTTTTTTTAAATTTAATAAAGGACTGAAGTTATGTGAAATCATTAAAAAGATCCTTTTTATAATAATTAATCGTGATTGACTGTTATTTTCTCGGAAAAAAAATCAGTATTTGATTAATATTAATCCTGATCCCACCACTGATGGACTAATACTACTATGTATTTTATACTGATTAACTATCGTCAATAACTGATTAATTGATTTTTTTAATATAATATGGATATAAAAACTGTTTATATACGTAACTTTTTTCATATATATCTATATATATATGCGCGTATATACACACGCATATTATCCGATTCTAATCCGGATGAGCTTGTACTATTATAATGATCCTTCTCTAACAATGAAAAACCCCTTATGCAAGGAAGGGACATGTTTAAAATCCTCGAGGTTCTTGGTTGTGTTATAATTACTTCATATTTAATTTGCCCATTGAACATGAGTAATTCATTCATGAACATAACAATATTTGTTTAGTTTATGTAATACTGAGTGTTGGTTAGTAGGTGTGAAGTTGGAATAGTGGTCCCATACATACATACATAATATATATTATATAATATAGCTTTAGTGGACTGGAATGGCCAATATGACACATTATATATATGGTTTATATAAGCAAAGATAATGAAAGTAATAGGCCACGCTTGATAAGTGAGCAGCAAGTGGGGTTTGCACCTTTTTGGGTTTATTTGTCGGCTGAAGTTATGCATTTAGACACACTTTGGTAAATTGGAGATGTGAATAGTTCTTTTCGGGTGTTGTAGCACTCTTGATGATAAAGTTAGTTAGAAGTAACATTTAGAAACATAATTCCAAAAACAAACATGTATCCACAAATTTGCACTAAATCCAAGGGACAAAACAATATTGCTGATATATATGTATAAATAATATATATATACACACACCAGTGGTTTCAATAGTTTCATGTATATATACATATGGGTGTAGTTTTAATAGTTACTGTAATATTTACCTATCAGTGTTATCGTTATTTTAACCGTTTGATATAAATCAGACAGTTGTAATCAATTTGGTAATTAATCAAAATATTTATGATTATTAATTAACATTGAATTTATAAAACTCATTAAAGATAATTTAGATAGAGAACTATTGTTAATTGGTTGATATGGCTTGTCTAATTATTTTTTTATCTTAATGGAATTTAATTTGAATATATATTTTCTAATTTTTGAATCTCATTCATATATTTCTTAAGTTTTTCTTAAAAGTTACCATTATATTTCAATAGTTTTTTTTTTTACTGCATTAGTTAGTTAGTTGCATTTTTTTTTTTTTTGGAAACACGGTTTTTTGTTCTAGTGACGTTGCTCAATGAAATGTTCTCTCCAATAATTTCCTTTTTTTTTTTTGGCTGAAAATTTTGTCCTCGAACTTACTCTTTAAAGGTATTTTTTTTCCTCAAAATTTCTTCAAGCGTTTATTGTTAAATTATTTTTTGAAAGTATTCTTCACTGTATTTTTTCTCACACTATGCCACTATTTATACAATTTTCCAAACAATCAGTCCAATTTTTTTTTCCTGAAATATCACCCTATAATTATAATAAATTGTTTTTAATCAATTTTCCCTTGAGATAATTTCTTTCTTGCTTCTTTTCTCTCTCTCTCTCTTTTTTTCGGTAAATCTACTATTCTTAACATCTTTTTAGCATTTTTTTTTCTTAATTGCTCTTTCAAATAATCTTTTTTTTTTTTTCAAGATCCCTACCTCAATTTTTATTTTTTTTATTTTTATATATGCATAAAATCTTCTTTAGCTAAGTCCCCCATTGAGATAATTTCTCTTAAATATGTTTAAAGTTTTTACCTAGAAAATGACAAAAATGATGGTTGTTATTAATTCTTTTAAAAGGAAATTGGTTGTTTAACATATTATAACAAGTCATGAAAATGCGACATCATCAATGTAATTAAGGTAGGCACTACTTTTTATAATTTTGTTTTGTAACTATGGATGGTTACAAAAACATAGTAACAATTGAAAATTCTTCCATATATATTAATATTAATATATATATATATATATATCCCATATAATTAAGTGTATGTATTGATGGAGTTAGGATTTTATTTTAGTGGGGTGAAGAAAAAAAAAAGAATATAAACTAAAACAAGATATGAATTTAAAATAATGAATATTAAAATCTAGTTGCTAATGTTTACTTCAGTTTTAATTTTTTTTACTTTAGACTAATACTTGATTCAAATATACATGTAATAGGTATTAAACTTATCATAATAAGAATTAAAAAATAATGAAATGAAATGAAGAAACAAATGTTACTAGATTTGTGAAATAACTTAAAAAAAAAACAAAAACAAAAACATAAAGAGACGGAAAGAAAGATAGCACACGAAATTATACTACTTCATTACGAACGTCAAAGTTTTTTAGAAGGAAAAATATCAACAAAGGTGTAATTAAACTGATTTAAAAAAATAGAAAGAGGAAAAACAATAATGCCATACACAAATTTCGAACAACGGTAAATAGGAACGGATATATATAGATTATTTTTGCACGTGCCCGGACTGTAAATCCATCCCTGGTATGTAATGTAGCATGAAATGAATTAAACATAACAGTAATAAAATAATTATAAAAAAAACATAAAATAACACCTAATAAATCTGAAAAATCGTATAAAAAAATTCGATCTATTCTCTCTTTTTATATACATGATACTAACTCAAGCAAGGATATGTGGATTATTTTTTGTTTATATTAAACAAAAAACTAAAATAGAACAAAATATGTTTGAATTTGAAAATGTGTGTGTGTTTTTTATTTATTTATTTATTTTTAATTCATCATGAAGAATTGTGGAATGTAGTGCAAAAGTCAATTAGCATTAGGGGTTCATTTACGTTTTAAGCCAAATATTACGTTACTTATATAGTTCACCAGCCAATGAAATGTTTTGGGATGAGAGTTCCTAGGAAAGAGCGTAAGTTTAGTGGAAAACCTTAATTACAAAAAATGAAATTAATAAATAAATAAAAAGTTTATGTGAAGTTGAGGCTTCACATGATGGCCGAATCAACTTGTCAACTTGGGTTGCTTTCTCGATGGGTCGAACCTTTTTATGTTGCAATTTAACTCTTTAAATTCTCTGGGGTTTGACTGTTGCGGAGGATTGGATTTTGCTTATGGCGGTGATTATATATATATATATATATATATGTATATGTATATGTATAGATCCACACTTCAATCCGAAGATGCATTCACAAGGCCTTTTCAATAAACAATAGAACAAAATGTAAGAATTAATAAAGGTATATGTAATATGAATAAATATATAATATATATATGCAATTAAAGTCCAAGTTTATTAGGACCGACTTGATCATGGCCTCATTAAGATTACGGCTATAATTGAGCTTATTCTCATGACCAAAGTCTCGCTACTCTAAAATATTATGATTCAATAGTCAAATATTAGGAGATTATTAGCATTATTTTGTTGTGAATAATGCTATAGAATAGTATTCGATGAATATAGTTTAGTAAGATAAGCTTTCTACTCGTTTTGTTGATTTCATATCATAGTCCCTTGATACATGAAAAGACAAAATTCAATTAATATAAAATCATGCATTCATTTCAAGATTAACACTTGAAAATTATATATGTTTGTCAAGATGATAGAATAAGCAAACACAAAAGGTAAATAATTCCATAAATTAAAGAATAAACAGTGAGATTATTAGTTAACATGGTCAAAAACTCTTGGAGGAAAAAAAAAAAAAACTATAATTTACTAAAGACACCAATTCAAGTATAAGGATTTTATTAACAATGATTTCAATCACAAGAGATTAAAAATTATAATTTACTAAAGAATAACACAATGATAGGGTTAGTTAACATGGTCAAAAACTCTTAAAGTCAAAAAAAAAAAAAAAAAAAAAAAAAAAAAAAAAAACCTGCAGGTGTTGAAGACACAATTCAACTATAAGGATTTGGTTAACAATGATTTCAGTCACAAGAGATTAGATGTATAATTTACTATAAAATTTTATTAATTCACAGAACCCACACCGTCTCTTTTTTAGATGGCTTGCATTCAGACTTGCAACCCGCTTCAAGTTAGCAATTTGCCCTTTGACCTCGTCCTACTCTAAGCTCGAGTGCTCACATTCCATCCACAACTTACTCCAAGCTCGACCCCCGCCTTCAACTCCTCCTCGGACACAAATGCACACAGACAACAGGTTGAGAGCTATAAAATTTTACCTAAAAATGCTTTTTTTTTTTTTTTTTTTCTCTCTCGTTATAAATCTCTAAAACGTGATATTGATTTGACATCACTTAAATAATGAAAGCCTAACATGAAAAAGTGTCTAAATACATTCCACTTGATCTAAGGTTGGAGATCTATATTGAAAAGAGGTCCTTATCATGCATTTTGACAATGCTATGTTCTCCCCAATTTTCAAACAACACATAATTTTTCTGCACTTTAAAATTTAACCTATAAAAACAACTTTATTTGTTAGTAATTTAAATCAAATCAGTTCTAATCTGAACTTGATATGTTTTTTTTCTTTAGATTCTTTAAAAGATAAAAAAAATTATATTCAAATAAAAATGAAGTTATTAATTACAAATGCATCTTGACACAATTAATCCTAAGATTTAATCAAGAATTCAAAACTTGATCAAGATAATTAAGATAAACGTCAAAACTTGAAATTTCAAACAAATATTCATCTTCCGAGTTCGAATTGTGGTAGTAGGGTGACTTATATGTCATCTTTCAAAGTCGTTTTAATCCAAAACACTTGCATTTGAAACTATCAAAGCTAATCGTAATTTAATATACATATAAACATGAAAATTATCTTTTACAAAATTTAAACTTATCCATTTAACTACGTGATTAAACTAAAATATTAAATAATTAATTTTGATTATAATAAATGTCAACAAAAACTTAGGATTAAAAATCTTAATATGTCTCGTTACTTGGGTATTATAGCACTCATGAGATGCTCATACTTACGAAGAACCGAGAAAGCAAGAAAAAGTCTCTCTCTCTCTCTCTCTCTCTATATATATATATATATAACATATATATATATATATGTATCTCTATGTTGGTAACAATCCAAGACAATACAGATAATGAAATAACGGTTTCTTTTGTTATCTTGACGAACTCGTCATCTATGACATATTATGTCGTGTATTATAAATTATAATAAAACAAAAGGTCAAGAGCAGTAAGCTAGTTTCTAGCCTTGCTTTACGTACTCGGTCTCTACTCTCTTAGCCAATAATATGTTTGAGAAGATAGTTCGTAGGAAAGAGCTCAAAAGTGAGTGGAAATTCTGCAAAAAAGAACACAAAAAAAAAAAAAGTACATGAACTCAGGCGTCACACATGTCAACCAACCTGTCCTGTCCAAAACTTTGAAATTCAGCTCTATAAAATCCCTGGTTGACTGTTTTGAAGAATTATGGCGGCATATAATATATACAAATATATATATATATATATATATCTGTGTGTGTGCATGTGTGTTATGTATATCAACTTTTATAAGCTCAAGATATGTTCACAACACAAGGCCTTTTTCAGTACTTTCAAAGTTATATCTATTTATGCATTGTCTCTCTCTCTCTCTCTTTTTAAGCTAAAGCCTTTTACATGTTAGATCTTATTTGTATATCTCCACTAGTTTCAATGATATACAAGATGACTACATTTATGATTAACTAGAAATTTATGGTAATGGTGTATATAGTATGAAATGGACATATGCTAATATAAAATAGCAGTGATAATCACCAAAAAGTGAAAAAAAAAATGATAAATCAATGATAAAAAAAATTAATTTTTCACCATAGATGGCATTTATTCTTGTTTATTCCATAATTATTCTCAAGTGATGCAAACCCTTATTACAAAGAGGCTCACACAATTTCTAGTTGCTATTAAATATATATATATATATATATATATTAACATGAACCCTTCACACCGTAAGCATGAAAAAAGAAAAATAAAAAACAAACTTATTAATTAGATATTTCTTATTAGGTATTGTAACACCCATAAGATACGTACAAAAAGTACCGAAAAAATCTCCTCTCTCTCTCTCTATGTTGGTCATAATCCAAGATATATAGATAATAAGATATATTGGTGTGTTTGAAAATGGTTTCTTTTTGTTATCTGTTATCTTGAGGAACTCATCATACATGACTTATTACTATCTCATGTAATAATATTATAAATTATTATAAAACAAAAGGTCTCTGAAAAAATAAATAAATAAATAAAAGGGTTCATGAACTCGGGCGTCACACATGTCCACCCACTTGTCCAAAACGTTGAAATTCAGCTCTATATATAAAAACCCTGGTTGACTGTTTGGAGAATAATATGGCGGCATATAATATGTATGTATTCACAACACAAGGCCTTTTCAATATTAAACTAACTGGATCGAGCACATGTTGAAGAATAATATATACCGGTGTACATATATATATAACAAGTCAAAGTTTATTACGACCAAATTCATGACCATTCTGAGATTACGGCTTCTACATACATATATACATATATATATATATATATATATATTGGATTAGGCCGTCGACTTCGGGCTTATTTTATATATTGCAAGTTATTTTGCTTATGGACCTTAAAACATTCTGTTCATTAGTTAGGACGGTTTTTTTTTACCCCATATATATATCGAAAGAAATAGAGAATTAAAGGGACAACTGAAATCCTAACAAATTACGCATCCCAACTAAAGTTGATTATATAGCTAGACATAAATTAAGAATAATTCTCCATTTTTATCTCCATCCTTTTAAGAGTTCCTCATGGCATTAGAGAATAGGGACGTATTAATACAGATTTCTGTCTTTTCATAAGATCCTCTATCATATCTTTTTTTTTTTTTTTTCCTCCTTGTATATATATTTTTCTCTATCGGCCTTTTTCCAATTTTTTTTATTTATTATTTTTTCCTGTGGTTTTAATGAGGTCCATTTTCTTTTAGATTGGAGCTTGGCAGAAAATGGGATTTTTGGGATGTACATCAATCTAGTTGGGATATATATCCCCCAAAAGGTTCTCCCAACTTGTCATTTTATTCTTTATCCAAAAAAATAAAAATAAAAATAAAAAACTCATCATTATTCAATGTTAAATTATTTCCTCAAAAGATATATAATTAAGTGAAAAAATATCAAAAGAATGTGAATATTAAAAAAAAAGAAATAAATTATAACATCTCACTTTAGGCACCATAAATTCCTTTGACATCTCTTTGAAGAGAAGAAAATAACAATGAAAAGTTTTTCACCAAGGGTTAAACTATCTAAAAATTGGAATCAAAATTCTTGCTAGGTGTCCTATCTGTGCTTTCTTTGTAAAATGCTGAAAGTTCTTAAATTCTTCTCAATCTTGCCTTTTTGTATAAAGTGGACCGGAGTAAGTCCGTCTATGCAAGCCACATAAAAATGAGTCCAACATTTCACTTAAGAACATGAGGCCACATGAATTATTCAATAGATATACCTAACTAATACCGAATACTAGAGGTGAAATATACCTGAATGACATAAATTAAAGACCATTGCATCAATATGATATAAAAAATTAACATTAGATGAATATGATATAAAATTAAATTAAAATTCTCTAAAATTTATGTCATATTAGTTAAAAATGAGGATTTTATATCATATTAGTTAATAGATAAAAAATGTGATTATTTAGGTATTTTCTCGTGAAAATTTCCATGCAAGCCTAGAGGAAAGAAGGGTCAGGTTTTGCATGATAAATAAAGGTTGGGTCAATTCGGCCCTATATAGCCTGACGAGTCAGGCTGACATCGTGTATTTTGTCTTAAAAAAATAATAAGAACGTTTAAAAGTTCCAACCCGGACCTCTGTGTGGATTGGGCTGAACACTGAGCCGAAGAGGCAGGTCACAGCTTTAGAGAGGAAAAAAAAAAGTCAAGGTAAAACAAAAACTGCTGCTAGAACCCTAGTCGTCCTAAAGTATGAACTCATAAAAAGTTTCATTATATATTAGTTTTTCTAATGGAAATAGAAGTGAATACCTTGTTATCCTATGAATGAGAATGATGATATTATATATTTTCATTATCGTGTATATTATAATGCAAAGTCAAGGAGATTATACTTTAATCTCTAGCCTTTACATACTTTATCATGTACAAGTAGGAAAAGACTGGAAAAGTGGGCGAGAAAACTTATATATATATATATATATATATATAAAAGATCTTGTATCCGCTATCCAATTGTAATTTTTTATTTAAAAACGTGTAATAATTAGTTAATTTATTTATAACTTTTTATCTAAAATTTTATCACATGATACTATTTAAATATTAGTGTAAATTATAAGTATCATTTAAAAATTTATGGAATCAAGTGATTGGTATTATAAATCACAAAAAAAAAAAAAAAAAAATAATAATAATAATAGTGTCGTATATACAGAATGCGGAATAGCAACCCCTCTCTCTAGCTATATACACTAATCTATATATATATATATATATGTATGTAATATCTAGATGTCCACCAACTTATTGTCAGCCTAGGAAGCTATAGTTCGATTTTTAAAGTTGAATTCAACTATGGAAAAAGCTGGGATTAATGAATGCTACGGAGGATAGACTTCGGTTGTATAGGGGCACTATTTAATGGGTATGTTTATGTAGCAGAATCAAATTCAAGATATTTTCACAAAGCTTTAATTAATATAGTAGCAGGTGTGGATATATTAATAACGTTCATGTCTATTTAAAAGAAACAAGTTGTTGAATATATGAGCAAAAAGACGAAAAAACAAAAAAGAAAAGAAAGAAAAAGTTGTTAAACAGGAATAACGTGCATGCATGTCTATAAAGTTCAAAATATTTGGGCAATACCCAAAATATTAGATCTTATTATTTTACCTCAATATAAAAGGATTTTTGCGTAGTTAAGTATTAAAGTTTATCATTATTATTATTATAATTATTATTATTTTTTAAATCATCTCGTGTAACATATAACAACGTATATTCCGCTGACCTCAAAACAAGTACTATTCAAATTAAAAGAAATAAAATCGTAAATCTCTTTATTGCATGATATGAAATATAAGGTTCCAATTTATTAAATAAAGTGAAAACATTTCAGATCTCCAATTTGAGAACTCGTTACCTACGTAAACCCTTCCCCTTCAAAAGTTGTATCTTATGCAATATTTTCTAATTTCATTACTAAGCTTTAACATGTAAGAATACGTTATTTATTTCCGTGTCATAGATAATACAAGTTGACTACATTTATGATTAACTAAAAATGATAATTGCTAACGACCCTTAGGTGGGTTGGTAGGGCGCTCGTTCTCCTAGCCGAATGTTTGGATTTAAGTCGTTACTATCATATTGACCGAGGTATATAGAAAATCAACTTCGTGAGGTATCCATATATCACACCAGGGAAGAGAGGGGACATTTATCTCTCCAGGATTATCTAGGCATTCTAACATCTACTCCCTATAGCCCATTTGTTTTATCAAAAAAAAAAGAAAAAAAAAAGAAAAAAAAGAAAAAAAAAACTAAACTAAAACTAAAAATGATAATGGTGTATAGTATGTAAAAGAAAACAAAAAAGATGATAATTAAAAATAGTAGTACTGATCGTCACAATTGGTTTTTCAACTTGTCGATAATTGTTTATACAAAATTATTTATTTGAGCCTTGCACAACAGTGTCTATGTCTAAGAGAAATGCGAATGGAATAAGTAAATGTAGAGGGTTGAATCTACAATCAAAGAAAATAAGGACCAATGACCGAAACAGGACGACGGACGAGTCGTTGGCCGGTCATCGGCGTGTCGTTAGTGAGTCGCAAAAAATAAAGTAAATTACAAGAAAAGTAAATAAAGACAAAAACAACCGATTTTATAAAGGTTCACCCGTAATCTCTAGGTTACATTTTCTAAAGTGCTCTCAGGAGCTTTCACTATACGTAAAAGAGCGTTACAATGGTAATTTTCAGTAAGAAAGGGGTAGAAAGAGATGAGGGATGACGTGATACAGAGAGATTCGGGGAATGTTGTGTGTATTGCTGAGTAGAACGTTTGGAAAAGTGGTAAAACTACTGGAAGAGAAGATCCACAGGCTTGCGGAGTAAGCCTTGATTTATAGGGACTGAATTGATGCCTTGAGTTGCCTGGTTCTGGTAGAATATGCCTTGAATGCTGATGGGTAGTTGCCCTTCTCTGTATTGCTTAACTTTCCAATTTGGGAATGACTAAAAGATATTGGGAAACCACCTTTTCTATGAGATCTGACCTTGCTGGCTGGTTTCCTTGCTTGATATGCTGGATTTAGTTTCCTTATTGCCGCAAACGAAGTTAACTTTCCTTCTTTGCCTCTACTGATTTGCCAGTCGCCCGCCAGTCGTTCTTCTATCGTTCAAGAGTCGTTCCTGGGTCTTCTAAGCTGTCTGTTTCTGATTTGTTTTGTGTTCTCCGATGACTTATCTGGGGACACACGTATGGTGAGAGATTAGATACAAAATCTTACTTTAACAGTAAATATCCCAAATAAAAAGTGAAAAATTAAAATCAATAATAACAAACATTAGAAATACATAGCATTTATTCTTATTTATTCTATTAATTATTCTCAAGTGATGAAAAACCTTATTATAAAGAGGCTCACACAATTTCTAGTTGCTATAAAAACCCTATATTAATATGGACACCTCCTTTCCCTTCACTCCATAAGCATTAAAAAAAAAAGTAAAATAAAAATTATTAAATAGATATTTCTCATTAGGTATTGTAGCACTCACAAGATACTTACAAAAAGTAATGAGAAAAACTCTCTCTCTTTCTCTCTAAGTTTTCATAGTTTGCACGCAAATTGAAAATTATTAATATTTTAATGTAGTATTAATTAAAGCACACTAATTAAGGTTGATGTGTAGTATAATTATGGATTGAGTTTATGCCAAATACTTAGGTTATCTGTGTAGTTTGATTTAAGACTTTGGTGACCGGAACGAGGACCCTCGGTATTCGTGAAGTTATCAGTAGATTTATTTTGCCATCAAGGTAAGATACCTTTCCCCTCACTGTTTTTAATTAAAATGATTGTAGGATACGAGAACCCTGCTTTTATGAATGTTGCTTTATAAATTCCTCGTTTTTAAAACCATTTTGAAAATAAAATGATTTATATAATGTTTTTAAATGGAGAGTATATATACATATATTAAATGTTTTGGGTCAAAAGTGTTTATATAGATATATTATTTTGAGAGACTCATGTGAGGTGTTTTAAGACTTGAGCAGTGATATCTATTGCCAAGTGTATTGAATGAATTAGATTTCAAATTCAAACCGATTAGGTACCCACAGATGGTATTTGAGTGTATATATATTAGGGCCTGTCGGGTATCAAGATATTACCTATAACCGTGCGGTCCACTTCGGTGGTGTTCCACTACAGTGGTGTTCTGGCATAGTTAGATATGAGAATATATCTATGTTCATAGCATGTTATTTCTGCCTTTTTATTTATTTGGGCAATTAATTTTAGCCTTGTTCATTTACTTATGCCCTAGCTTAACCTTTTCAAATCTAATTACTTTAAAATGAGTCAAGTATATCCTACTGAGCTAGTAGCTCACGTTTTATTGTTTTAACACCCTCTCCCCTCGAGGAGGTGCTAGAAGTAACGCCATGTAGACGCGTGTGACGTTAAGACCACTACGATTCAGTGGCGATCTATCTATACTTTTATTTTCAGTCATTTATTTTTCTAAGGCATGTAAACTTAACTCTCTCTGAACTGGGTTTTGAATGTCTATACTTTTATTTCTTGTTTTTGTTTGTTTGTGTGATGATACCGGATGTCGGATTTTCAAACATGTTTTCATATGAAAACTTAATATTTTGGAATATAATACCCGCTGTTTTGATTAAAAAGCTACTTGACTGTTTTCTCTAATTTAAAAACGATAGACTTAGGACAAATTATTGTTTGGCCCAATACTCTGATATATTTTCCAAAATGACTGAAATGGGAATTCTATTTAAAGTTTAGACGAATTTCAAAATATTATGTGTTTTGATTATTTAATAATTTTAATTACGAGTTTATTTTAATTAAACCCATCCGCGTTGTTTTGGGTCGTGACACTAGTGTATAGATAATACAAGTTGACTATATTTATGATTAACTAAAAATGATAATGGTGTACAGTATGTAAAAGAAAACAAAAATGCTAATAATTAAAAATAGTAGTACTCATCGTCACAATTGGTTTTTCAACTTGTCGATAATTGTTTATACAAAACTATTTATTTGAGCCTTGTAGAACAGTGTTTATCTCTTAGAGAAATGTGAATGTGGAATTAAGTAAACATCCCAAATAAAAAAGTGAAAAATTAAAATCAACAATAAGAAATATTAGAAACCACACAGAGCATTTATTCTTATTTATTCTATTAATTATTCTCAAATGATTAAAAGCCTTATTATAAAGAGGCTCACACAATTTATAGTTGCTAAAAAAAACCCTATATTAATATGGACACCTCCTAATTTCCCTTCACTCCATAAGCATGAAAAAAAAAATGTAAAATAAAAATTATTAATTAAATATTTATCATTAGGGAAAATCTCTGATCTCTCTCTCTCTCTCTCTCTCTCTCTCTATATATATATATATATATATATATATATCTATATACTGGCCATAATCCAAGACAATATAGGTAATGTGCTATGGTGTTTGAAAATGGGTTTCTTTTCGTTTTCTTGACGAGTACTCATCATAAGACTTATCATGTCGTGCATTAATCATTACAAATTATTATTATGAAGCAAAAGGTCAAGAGATGCAGTAAGTTTTTAGCCTGGCTTTACGTACATACTCGGTCGCTACTCTCTTAGCCAATTAAATCATTGAGAAGAGAGTTCGTAGGAAAGAGCTCAAAAGTGAGTGGAAATTCTGCATTAAATAAGTAAATAGATAAACAAATAAATAAATAAATAAAAGTTCATGAACTCAGGCGTCACACAAGTTCACCGACTTGTCCAAAACGTTGAAAATCACCACTAAAAGTCGAAAGCCCTGCTGTAGAGAATCATGATAAACATGCATACACACACACACACACACACACACATATACAAGAGAATTAAATGAATATATATATATATATATATATCAAAAGGATGTGAATTTAAAGAAAAATAAATCAATAAGATATAAAATCTCACTTTAGGGATCCCATAAATTCCTTTGAAATCTCTCTGGAGACAAGGAAATAACAATGAAAAGATTTCATCAAGTGTTAAAACTAATTAGAAATCGGGATCAACATTAAAAGTGTAAAATTTTGCTCGATTTTCCTTTAAGGTTAGTTTGGTAATGCTTTTGACTTTTTTAAAATTCCTTTACACAAATTACAATGCAAATTCCATTTCAAAAAAAAAAAAAAAAAAAAAAAACTATGATGCAAATATTATGTTTGATAAAAATACTCAAAAGTTATTTACACAAACACCAATACATTTTAATAGTTATTGAAGAAAATTTCAAACTTTTGCTTTTAGCTTTTACTTATCCTTTTACTAGAAATAAAAGTAGAAATTATGACAAAAGTATAGCAATCCCAAACTAACTTTAAGTCAGTCTATGTAAGCAACATACAAACACTACTACAGAATATGGATACCACGACGGTTTTTAACCGTCGTGGTAACATTTCCACGACGGTTTTCTAACCGTCGTGAAATCCAGGGTCGTGGAATCTTTTCATTTCCACGATGGTTTTTAACCGTCGTGGAATGGGCAAAAATAGGGCCTAAATATGGACATTTAAGAACATACCACGACGGTTCTACGTAAAAAACCGTCGTGGTAAGGTAATCTTCCACGACGGTTTACTTGAGAAACCGTCGTGGTTAGTTGGCCTACCATGACGGTTTCTCAAGGAAACCGTCGTGGTAGGACCCCCTACCACGACAATTTTTTCAAAAAACCGTCGTGGTAGGTAACCAAAAAAAAAAAATTTGCGAATTCATTTTATTTCACCAAAAACATTTAAATCACAAAATCAACACTTTTTTCCGGAAAATTTCCATATCCGTGCCTTCCCCAACCAATTTAATTCAATCTAAAACACAACCACAATGAACAATCACCGAAAATGTAGGGGATGGATTTTGGCCATTTCGGACGGAATATTCCCAACTCAACAATCTACAAAATCAACATTTTGGACAGAATATTTTATCAACAACCACAATCAACAAAATCAACATTTTGGACGAAAAATTCCCAAATCCGTGCATTACCCAAGCAATATACATTATAACTTACCGGCTTGTCGAGCGTGGGTACGGGCGGAGTGCGGAATGGGTACGGGCGGAGTGCGGCGAGAGAGAGAGGGAAAGTCGCGTAGTTCCTTGGTGGACCCGTCGGAGAATGGAGGAGGCCACGTGAGTGGTGGAGGAAGCTGTCAGAGAATGGAGCCAATAGAAAATTTTGAGAGGTGAGATAGAGAGATCGGAGGCACGGTGAGATAGAGCGAGTTTTTGGAGATTTTAAGTAGGGAGGGAGCGGAGAGAGAGAAATAGAGGGAGGAAATTGGGCGGCTTTGGGTATGGAGTTAGAGTGTGTATTAGAGAGTGAAAAAGTGAAAAAGGCTCGGAATGTAATGGGGTGTGAAATAGGGTATTTTTTTGGGTTTTAATACACGCTCCAAAAAATTGAATTTAATTCAAAATTTTTCAAAATTCCCGCCTTAATACCTACCACGACACGACCGTTTTTTAAAAAATCATCGTGGAAAATGCGGTAAAAACACGGAGCGGAACAGAGTTTCTGAAAACCGTCGTGAAAGCTTGCAAAAAAAAAAAAAAAAAAAAAAATTTAGCTTCCACGACTGTTTTTATAACCGTCGTGGAAGCTTAAAATATATATATATATATATATTTTTTTTTTTTGCAAGCTTCCATGACGGTTATTAGAAACCATCGTGGAAGCATGCTCTTCCATGACGGTTTTTCATAACCGTCGTGGAAGCTTCGGCTTCCACGTCGGTTTTCGAAAACTCTGTTCCGCTCCGTGTTTTTGCCGCATTTTCCACGATGGTTTTTAAAAAACGGTCGTGGAAGCTCCGTCGTGGAATCCACATTTTGTAGTAGTGAAATGAGTCTCACATTTAACTAATTAATTAAACTGTTCAGTAATAGAGGTGAAAAAATGGGTGCCCGCTCCATGCAAGCCTAGAGGAAAAAATGAGCAGGCACCTATCCAATAGAAACAAGATCGGGTTAGTCCGGTCCTATATTCTGGCGGTCCTAGCCGACTTTATGAAAAAATAATATGTCCTATCCAACTTGGATCTTTATGAGAACCAGGCTAAACACCGATCGGTCATCTATCGACCTGTTTAACCTAATTCATATTTACGACTCTATTAAATAGTGACATTGAATATTCCCGATATGGTCAATGCATGCGTGCTAACTAATGGGAAACTTGCACTAAATGAACTTTAGGGCAAAACATCAAAAACTACTGCTAGAACCCTAGTCGACCTAAAGTATGAACTCATACAAAAGTTTCATTATATATTAATTTTGGTGGTCAAATACAAGAGAATATATATCCTATCGTTAAGGAGAATTTGTAAATTATGTATTTTCTCGTTATCTTACAAATGAGTATGAAAATGTTATTTTATATTTTCAGTTTTATGTATAATTATAATGCGAAGTCAGGGAGAACTAGCTAGCTTATATTTTAATCTCTAACCTTTACATACTCTATTATATAATATAAGAAAAGACTGGAAAAGTGAGCGAGAAAACTCCATACACATACACATACACATATATACACGCACATATATATATATATATATATATATTATCCAGATGTACTCCACCAACTTGTCAACCTAGGAAGCAATAGCTCGATTTTGAAATCTGAATTCAACTATGAAAAAAGCTAGGATTGAATGCTGCTGAGAAAAGATTTTGATTAATTATTGGGGTAATTATAATATTTATATGGCAGAATCAAATTCAAGATATATATATATATTCACAAAGCTTTAATAGTTAAATATACTAGCATTTTTTTTTTTTTTGATAAACAATAGCTAGTAGCAATTGTTGAACATAATAAAAACATTAATTTCTTATAGAAAGAAAAAGTTGTCGATGGACAGAAATATCATGCATGCATGTCTATAAAAGTATAATAAATTAGGGCAATTACAAATTTCACACGCTTTTTAGATTACAAATTCTCAACATTCAGATTTTGTTATATTACTATCCAATATTAGGATTTTTGCGTTATATAAGTATTGCAAGTTATTTATTTATTTATGTACTTGCCAAATTTTTTTAGAATTTACCAACGTGATAATTAAGTAAATTGAGCGCCGGAAGGCACACAGAAAACCAAAAGCCAACTTCGCTAGAAGAATTATCCAGTGTCAATCTGACATCCGAGTCAACAAAAGATGGTACCAGGATACTTGCCAACTTCAAAAAAGCCGTCAACATCAATGTGTTTAAGGAAGGAATGTGAACTCAAAGATATCATCAATAATTCATTTTGCTCTTCGGATCCCTTATAGTGAGAGTGGATCCATAATCAGATCCGAGGAGCTTCATCTTCAAACAACAACATCTCAGCAATGACGGACCCATATGGGGCCAGTGAGGGCACGTCCCAATTGAAGACACGACATTGGCTTTTTATATTTTTATTTTTATATTTTTTTTGTGGCTAAAGATGTTGTCAAGTTTGTTACTTGTGCCCCCTCTAATGAAATGGAGGATGGGTATGTTAAAGTTTTGGGCTTTAATTTAAGGGTGATTTTGAGGATTGCCTCTCAAAAAATACATCTTTGGAATATTGTTTCATATATAGTGATTTTATGATTTTTGATCTCCTATAAACTAAGTCAAAGGTCAACCTAATATATATTTTTAAAATTACCTACGACTAGTTAAAAATATATTTTTGTATAATACCGCCAGTAATTTATCATAATACTCTAAGACAATCCCAGTCAACATGGGCCACTGATGGTCTCTGTTAACCGATGTAAATAGTATTCTAGTAGAATATTTTATAGTCTAGCATAATACCTTTGATATTCACCATGGTAATCGATCACCGGCAACCAAAGACCAAAGTATTCTGATAGAAAAATTTGGGTAGTCTACTAAAATACTTTTGGTATTCAACATGGTCTTCAATCATGGGAGACCGTAGACCCCTACAGGAGAGTAGTCTGGTAGAATACTCTTAGTAATCTACTAGAGTACCTAACAATAAATATAAAAGAAACATCATAGTACCAACCAAATTGCAGCACAACCAAATTGCAGCAAGAATTTCAAAAAAAAATAAAAATAAATAAAAAATAGACTCAAAATTTACAATGATAAATTGAAAATCAGATCCAGATAAACATCCAAAAAACAAAATAATAATAAAAATAAAAATAATAAAAGAGATCTTAATTTTAATAAGAAAAATGGCAAACAAATGGTTTTATCTAAAAATCAGTCTCAGGAAAAAGGGAAAAAAAAAAACTACCCTATGTTTGGATGACATATCCAATTTGCAAAACTGGAAAATTTTTGCAAAAAAAAAGTTTGTTTCAATTTTTTTTCATTATTCTCTCATTTTAAAAAAGAAAAATTATCTCATTTTCAAATTTAGTTTATACAGTATTCTTTAAAAAAAAAAAATCTTTTTGAAATCTTCTCACAATGCACTATTCTCAACACAATTTTTCTCATTCCAAACAACTTTTTGTTTTCAAAAAGAAAATTTTTTACATATCAAAACACTATCTTATTCTCAAAAGAAAAAAAATTTATCATTTAAAACAAGTAAATTTTCTTTTCAAAAATAGACACGTGATCCAAATGGATTAATTGAACGCAGTGGAGCTCGACAGCCATCACTGTTCTCCCAACGGCGTCACAGTAGCACCCGACCACGAGTGTGGCGGAGAGAAACCCGTCCTAAAACTTTTTTAAATCACATGGCCAACAGGTCCTAATCAACCTCTTTATATACTCTTATTTTCATATAAGAATATTTTGTAACAAACTAAACAGTAGAATGTAAATTTAATTTTCAATTATAAAAATAAACACCGAATTTAATATCAAAAGTTTAAATCTCTTTTTTAAAATTGAATTACATATTAGTAAACACGCTCTTATAGTTTAGTGAATATATTTTTTTAAAAACCGCTCAAATCACATGCACTAACCCTTTTTTTTTTTTTCCTTCTGCAAGGAGGAAACGACATGTTGCGCGTCTTCCTTGTCCTTCTAAACACGAAAAACGACATGTCGAAACCCCGAACTCGCTCTCCAGCCAAAAGGAAGAAAAATACCCAATCCAAAAAGCGGTTACTTTCCTCCACTTCTTCAACTTCCATTATCTCATTCTGTCACACCCAACACTCTCTTTCTCTGGTGAGTTCTTCATTTGCACTTCACTAGTATTCCTTTCGAACTAAAACAAATTATGAGCTCTCTTAAATTTCCCATTTCTTTGGATTCATTTGATTCAAAGAAGCTGAATTCTTCTTTAATCTCTAGCCATTTTCATGTGGGTAGAGCTTGTACAGTCAATTCTCTGAATAGGGTCAGTAATATTAAGGCCAATTCCATCAACGATGAAATCACTTTTTCTTTGAATTCTGAGTTAGTTATTGAGCAGAAACCGAATAATTTAAGAAACCCAGATGAGAAAACGTTTGGTTCTGCTAAGAAAGAGGCTAAAAAATTTCTGGGTTCTAGAGTTTTTTTGAGAAGGAATAAATGGGAAAGAGAATTGGAGAATTTGTTTGTGAATAATGGAGAAATAGACGTTAATTACTCTGTTATTAGGCCTGACTTGAGATTAGAGCAGTGTAATGCTGTTTTGAAGAGGCTTGAGAATTGTAGTGATGACAAAACTTTGAGGTTCTTTGAGTGGATGAGGAGCCATGGGAAGTTAGAGGGTAATATAAGTGCTTATAATTCAGTTTTTCGGGTTTTGGGTAGAAGAGAAGATTGGGGTACAGCTGAGAAGATGATTTGGGAAATGAAAAATGAGTTGGGTTGTGAATTGAGTTACCAGATTTTCAATACTCTTATTTACGCATGTTCGAAACTGGGACGTGTTGAGTTAGGAGCTAAGTGGTTTAGAATGATGCTAGAACACGGTGTTCGGCCGAATGTTGCGACGTTCGGTATGCTCATGGGGCTTTACCAGAAGAGCTGGAATGTCGAGGAGGCCGAGTTTACCTTTAGTCGAATGAGGGGTTTCGGGATTGTTTGTCAATCTGCATACTCGGCATTGATCACTATCTATACTCGTTTGAACTTGTATGAGAAGGCGGAAGAGGTTATTGGCTTCATGAGAGAAGATAAGGTGATACCCAATTTGGACAATTGGTTGGTGATGCTTAATGCATATAGTCAACAAGGGAAACTAGAAGATGCGGAACTGATTTTGGCCTCGATGCAAAAGTCCGGGTTTCCACCCAACATTGTTGCATACAACACATTGATAACTGGGTACGGGAAGGCATCCAAATGGATGCTGCTCAACGGCTGTTTAAGTGTATTGAGAATGTTGGTTTAGAGCCCGATGAGACAACTTACCGTTCGATGATTGAAGGTTGGGGTCGAGCTGACAACTACAAGGAGGCTATTTGGTATTATCAGAAGCTCAAAAAGCTGGGTTACAAGCCCAACTCATCTAATCTCTACACACTGATAAACTTGCAAGCCAAATACGGGGACGAGGAGGGTGCTGTTCAAACGCTTGACGAGATGGTGAAGATTGGATGCCAATATCCCTCAATCCTTGGCATTCTTCTGCAGGCATACGAGAGGGCTGGAAGGATCGATAAAGTGCCTTTACTCTTGAAAGGCTCTTTTTATCAACATGTTCTTGTTAACCAAACTTCGTGTTCCATTGTTGTCATGGCCTATGTGAAGCAAGGTCTGGTTGCGGAAGCTATCGAAGTGTTGAAGGACAAAGTATGGAAGGACCGAGGCTTTGAGGATAACTTGTATCATTTGTTAATCTGCTCATGTAAAGAGTTGGGTCATCTTGAAAATGCTGCTAAGATTTTCACTCGTATGCCCAAGTACAATGACAAGGCAAATATGCACATAACGAGCACTATGATTGATATTTATAGCGTTTTGGGCCTGTTTGAAGAAGCGGAGAAACTTTATTTGGAGTTGAAATCTTCGGGAGTTGCGTTGGACATGATCGGTTACACCATTGTTCTAAGGATGTATGTAAAAGCTGGATCTTTGACGAATGCTTGCTCTGTGCTAGATGCAATGGAGAAACAGAAAGGCATTAACCCGGACATCCATCTGTTCCGTGATATGCTCCGTCTTTATCAGCGGTGTGACAAGCAGGACAAGTTAAGGGATTTGTACTACAAGATTTTGAAGAGTGGAGTGCCTTGGGATCAGGAAATGTATAACTGTGTAATAAACTGCTGTGCTCGTGCCTTACCGATTGATGAGATCTCGAGGCTTTTTGACGAGATGCTTCAGCGTGGGTTTACTCCCAACACCATTACTTTGAATGTGCAGCTAGATCTCTATGGGAAATCGAAGCTTTTCAAGAAGGCGAGGAAGTTGTTCTGGATGGCCCAAAAGTGGGGCTTAGCTGATGTGATTTCATACAACACTCTGATAGCAGCTTATGGGAGAAATAGAGATTTGACAAATATGTCGTCGGCCGTTAAACTTATGCAATTTAAAGGATTCTCGGTTTCCCTTGAGGCGTACAACTCAATGTTGGATGCTTACGGGAAGGAAAACCAAATGGAGAGTTTTAGAAGCGTGTTGCAAAAAATGAAAGAATCAAACTGTGCTTCTGACCGATACACTTACAACATTATGATCAATATCTACGGAGAGCAAGGATGGATTGATGAAGTTGCCGAAGTTCTGATAGATTTGAAGGAATGTGGACTCGGGCCTGATCTGTACAGCTATAACACCTTGATTAAGGCGTATGGAATTGCGGGGATGGTTGAAGAAGCCGTCGATTTAGTCAAGGAAATGAGGGAAAATGGCGTAGAACCTGATAAAATAACTTATGTCAATCTAATTGCTGCTCTAAGAAGAAATGATCAGTTTCTTGAGGCTGTCAAGTGGTCCTTGTGGATGAAGCAAATGGGATTGTAGAGCTTTCGAAACTATGGTATATTTCTTTTGCCTTTGTTTTCTAGGTCTCGCTACACATTCAAAATGTTGCAATTGTGAATCCACTTCAAAAATTGCCATAATTCCTTCGAGGAATGCTAAATGCACTGACGAGTGTCACAAGTGCACGATCTGGACCGTTGGTTTTGTGGAGCCCACATGAACAAACAACTCAGGTCGTACACTCGCGACACTCGTGAATGCGTTTAGCATTTCTCTAATTTCTTTTTCTTCAGTATCAGCTTTGACATTCGATCAGTTCAGGCTTTCAAATTTCCTATTTTCTTTTCTTCTCCACAGGCGGAACAGTATTTCCTAATTCCGTCAAACAGACTCCCCTCTATCGAAGTGAGACTTCATTGCTGATGACTATAAGATCTCAAAATGGGTACAAATATTCTGAATTTCCATTCAAGAATTCAATCAAGCATGCTCACAGAGAAATCACCTTCTACATTAACAATCACCAAACAGGAAAAGGTTCAGGAAAAAAAAAAAAAAAAAAAAAAGCCTTGTTAATGTTTCCCACTAAAATGTGGAGTTTGTGTAGGAATTTTGTTGTATAACAAGCCCCTATTCCGTTGACAACTCTTGTAAAGAAAATAATTGTAAAACCATGTATCCATGTTACTCATTCTTCATGTCTCTTCATCATATGAAATAAACAAAGCATCCTACATCTTTTCTTTACGTTTTATTTTTTATTTTTTATTTTTTTTATTATTTCCTTAATCTATTACCACACATAGGATGAAGAATAGAGAGGAATTTAATGTTGGACCTTTAACAGCTAGCGGTCAAAGGTTTAAAGAATATAATCAGTGTCTAAGTTAAGGGACAGACTCTTATATGTGACATGACTCAAACCTTAAATGAATAAAAGTGAAGTCTCCAAATATGTCGTTCTTACCATCATACCATCACCAATGGCTTTTTTTTTTTTTTTTTTTTTAATCCTAATATTTTCCTTCTCCAACCCTCTCTTCATTCTGAAGCAGCCTCCAAGTAGGAGGTACTTAGTAGTGAATTTTTTTTGGAGCTTGTGATCCAGTATATATCACTACTTACAAAGAGAGATTAAAAACAAAAAAACAAAACAAAAAAACCTATCCTTACTCTTACTAGTGTAATTACTAATTGGGACACGTAGTAAGTGATCTGTTTTTAAAAATTATTAATAAATATTTTAAGTTTTATGAAATTAACAAAATGATCGTTTTTTTTAATGATTAATCAATGATTAACTAATTGACACATTTTTCACACTTGTCATTTTTCTAAACGAAAATTTTTTTGACCATTAATATAGATAAAAAGTTTAAAAATTGTCTATTTACCTAATTTTTCCTTGCCAACTTAAGGCAGAAAGATCACTATATTTCTTTGAATACCGAATGGCGAAATAAGGAAATATTAGAACTACCTCCAATATCAAGGAAGAATAATACTTTCATATACTTTGCATTCTACTGATTTATTGCTCAAAATTTTGAAATAAATATTTGTACATAAGTCGGTAATAACCTAGTTTCACTTCTAATGTACAAAAAATACATGTCACATAAAAATTACATGGATATATACATCCTCCAAATATAAGCTCCCCCACAGCTCAAAAACGCTGAAAGAACTTTGCACCTACCACTTTTTTCTTGCCTCTTAAGAAAAAAAAATGGAAGATTAAGCTTTCAATGGAGAAGAAATTTTCTGTTCTGTACATGGTAGAACAATTTGATTTACTCCTCCAATGCAGAGCAAGTGATGAGAGACACCGAGCTCGATCACCATTCATGTCGGTTTCAATGCCCTACCACGACTGAATTAGTCGAAGAACCACACGAGTTCGACATTAATATCCTTTTGGCTTCTTAAGGAGCAACAATCACAGGTTCTAGCTTTCTCTCTACCTTAGTCCATTTCATTTTTGGGATGAACTTTTCTTCATCGACACTCCAATCGGTTTGAGGGGGATTAAATGAAAGTTTCTTCTGTATCAGGTTACTATTTTCACTTGTTTGAAGGATTAGTTGAAAAAGTAAGGAGATTTAAGAACCTCTTGCAAGTCGAAGTCGCCTCTATTCGGAAGGGCAGGAAACGCTAGTCCCGGATATGATGTCTGGAAGCTTTCCAGCAACTGCGATCAATCAGAGATGTGATTATCAGAAGGTAATAAGGGACAATAAAACGAGGGCGTTAAGTAGTTTGAACTAGAAAATTGGAGCTCCAAAGTATCGGAAATCAGAATGAATGCACTTGATTTAACTGAACGACTCATAAGTTGTAATGGTACTCACATTCTCAAGTACCGGCATGTTATACAGCTCCACAAAATTTTCCCGAAGTATCTGATTCATTTGGTCGACATCACACGCATGAGTCCAGAAGGAGTCGTGCACCCCTGTCGCATATTTCAAAGATACAACTTCTCATCAAAATTAAAATAAATAAAATAAAAAAAGCCCTGCCATTTTGAGCGTGTTTATTTTTCATATACTTTTTTCTTTTACATGCAAATAACGTAGCTAAATAATCAAAGAAAAGAAATTGCATTTTTCTGGATAACAAATAAAAAAAAAGCACCAAATTATAGAGCTGTATGGATAACATTCCAACCAAAATTTGGACAACGGTGAAGTACAACTTAGACTCCAAAGCATTTTGCATAGCAATTTACAAGTAGAAGGAAGTGACAGAAAAATTATAGAGCTTCCTAGCGCGCACAAAGAGCTAGATGATGTAGATAACTACACAATTGAATAAAACCAAAATCATAAATTTTCTCTAATAACATAAATTCCATTAAAATATTGTATCAAATTTGTACGCTATTTCTACAATCACCTTGTTACCATCAAAAGTTTTTATTAAAATAGTTTGGTTACCAGCTAGTAGAGAGACGAACCTGCAAAGCGCAAGCCAGCATCCCTGCAGGCTAGAGCAGTCATCATCATATGTGAACCATCTAGTGAGTGAACAAAATTTGGAGGAAATGCTGATCTCTGCTTTCTAACATCTACCTGAGTACGGTAAAAATGAAACCTTGTTAGAAACTGCATAAATTACTGTAGAATTCTGAGAAGAAATCTGATTATTCTCATTGATTAGCAAAGGAAAAAATTACAACCTAATATATACAATTAGTGGCTGGCATTCCAGTCCACAGAAAACGGTAACAATCCCCAAAAAAGAGGAAACTGACAAATCTAATAAAGGAAAGATATAAACTAAAAATAATCTATTCTAAGAAAGAAAATAAATCTCTAACTAATTACACAAGGGTCGGCTATTTCAACAATTACTTACAAGGAAAGAGATAATGACATAAACTTACAGAGCTACCCTCTCTCTGCAAGGCCAAAACCTGAAGAGATGTTTTCACCTGCACAACCCAAATGTAAGAAAAATTACTTGCCTTGTTCATAATTATATATAAAGAGAGAACATAATTGCATAAAACTGTGAAGTTAACTGATTTAAGAAGATAAATACGAATAATAACTTCAAATATAAACTCAAGGAAAAAACTTAAGTCCCCAGAAAGATTGAACTCAAATAGAGTGATTTCAACTCATTAAGATATGTGGGAAAGGCCTCTCTTTTTTAGCCACTGTAGCATCTGAATTGGAAAGTATTACTCTACACAATCTTACAGCGCTTTCTAATTGGATAATATCTGTAAATCAGCCACGACTAAATCTAGAGTCGAACAGGCAATAGAGTTCAGTGCTTCTATCTGGAGAGAAGCCTTTGAAGACAGAGATGCACTACTCCATTTTAAATAAAATCGTGAACTGGAAATATTTACCGATGCAAATATCCAGGGTGTGGGCAAATTTGACACTAAATAGTCCTTAAAGCCATCTCAATCGAATTCGTAAGATAAACAATTGCTCAATTTGTAAGTGAAATACTAGGTTACATAAAAATTTGACGATAAGAAAAAACATTGGATGTCACTATCTTGACCATTTACAGTAGACAGCTATGGATTTTTCTAATTAAAATTCAAGCCAGATTGTCTCGTCTCACTTACAAGATGTCTTTCGCTTCTGTAATAGGGTTGCACAACAGGAAGACCTAAGGGAGTGGTCCACTGGACAGGTTGATTTTGTGAAGTAATTACCTGCAACATGGATTAAATTTAACGATAACAAAAATCTGGGACATAAAGCTCCTGGATCTAGTCGAGCCTTTATAATTTAATGTCGAAACCATGAAAAAACTTCATACCTTGGCACAATCACCAAGCCAATTCATTACTGCACGTGCAGCTTGGAATATCTCTCCTAGGGAAGCCAATGTCACCTGTGCATTAGATAGTGCAAATTTCAGAAGGAAATTTTGAGACCCAAGAATGAAAAGATATGTTCCTATATGCAATAAACGCACTCAAACAGACATAATACTCGATAGCGAAATAGCTATGTATCCCATGGAATCTTTTTCAACAAAAGAAAGTAAATTCGTTTAGCGTGTCTGGTTTGTGTTAAATATTTGAGAAGCTTAGGCAGTAATAATGTTTGCATGGGTTGACCTAATTTCCTAGAAATGTAAATATATCTGGCTTATTATACATTGATTGTTTGGAAAATTTTGCGAGACTTTTCTAACTGATGAAATTCCAAGTAATTCCTGCACTGAGTAACAATCAAAGTGAAGCTGTATGCAGTTACCATGTTTTATACTACCGAGGAGGATTCTCGGTGGTTGGTTACTTACTTTAGCAGCATAGCAAGATGCATTGAATAGTTGTCTATCGTCAGTAATAAGACCCTTCTCATGTAATCTTCTCATTATCTGTTCACGTGCCCCCACATAAGTAACACCATATACAGAAGTCATCACCGTCTGTTTCACCAATTTCCTATCCACCTGAAAGCCTCCAAACACATTCTATGTTAGTACCCCATATGTGTGTATATATACATATATAACCTGATGGACTAAGAACGACCAACCTGGTCAATTAAAATCTTGGCTATTGAAGCATTTGGATTGCTAGCTGGGTCCTTATTGCTGTCCCTTAGCATCATGTCATAAACCCTGCAAAAGACACCAATAATTCCTCAAAACTTCTCCTTGAAAAAAAATAAAATAAAAAATCTCGGCCAACTATTGTATACCTCTGAGCAATTTCAGAGTAAACATCGGCAGGTTTGTCTCCAGCAACTAAGTTGACTGCAGCTGCTTCCAACTGTAATTCAAGTTATTCAGACAGACATTCAAGAACTTGACGACGAAAGGGAACAACCGAAAAGGTAATGAACATATTATGCATGAATGTGGAACCTCTCATCTTTTCTGATATGTAACTTGATCGATGACAAAAATGGGTGAGACCAAAAAAATTAATTAATTAAACTTAAAAAAAGAAGTAACCGGTTATAAAATAGTAAAACACTGGTCAATTTATGTCATTCGAATGCCATAGAAAATTTATTTTCCTCTAGTTATAATTATAAAAGCATGCCACTAGATGCCTGAAAGAAAGATTCCCGGCAATAAGGATCATATATCAGAGCTGAAAACATTATGAAATCAGTATCAATCTAATGGATTCAGTAGTAAACAAATAGATATACATTCATGATAATCAATGGCAACAAATGGAGATCACACATTAAAAGCATAATTTCAAAGCTGCATTACCCAAAAGTTGGCCTGAGCCAAAGTGTAAAAATAAAAAATAAAAATAAAATGCAAAAAACCAATTATTCGAGTTCTGACGACAGCAAAATAACACTTTGCCATAAGATTTTTGGGTACATATAGGGAAGTGGCTAATTGGAGACAAAGTTATCACATCCAGAATGCAGTGATGTGAGGAAAACGTCATTTGGTATATATAAATCTAATCATATGTGGAGACAAGAGCGTACACTGTCTCTTCCCAGGGCTGCGTAGTGCTGCAAGCCATTACACGAACCATCCTACAAAATGTCAAACTTCTTGTCACTACCCAAAAAAAAATAATAATAATAAGAAAGAGGTGACTGCAAGAAGCATCAACTGTAACCTTCGTATAGGCTTGCAAAGACATAAAAATTGTTAGAAGTTTCACGTTAGATGCCAAAAATCCCACATGGAATGATTATAAGATGATTAGGAGGTTTATAAGCCCTTGGGTCCCCTACCCTCGCAAGCCGGTTTTGCAAGGGTGAGTTCTGCCTAATGGGTTCATAACACTTCAATAAGATTTACTGTACAAACATCAAACATAATATTCTATGACATCTTATATCCTAGGAACGATGTAAAAGATCTTATACTTGCACAATACAAGGTAACAACTAATATCCTCGAGATTTTTTTTTTTTAGCACCTCAACTGTGATATGGATCTTTCATCTGAATGACTCGAATCGAATGTTTAATTCTTCCTAAAATATTCCTTGCAATAATGCTTCAAGAAGTCCCCAAGGAATTAAATATAAATTTTTAAAGCAAATGAGTACTGTGTAAATACTTCAGTTGTTCCACGATGTCAAAAGCAAAAAAGACAACAGAATTGATGCCTGTTCTACATAGAGAATAAGGAAATATTACCTGATGAATAGGCAAGTGGGAAATGACAGTATGTGGTGATGAGCTATTTAACGCTTCTGATAGATTACTACAAGCAGCTAAGCACTGAAAAGGATCTTCAGCTCTCAACCACCACCGGTTTCCATTAACAGGGTTGTTTGCTGAATCGAATATATCATGAATATGGTTCTCCACAAAAGCTAGCCGCCCGTCATATGAAAGCTTTTCAACTCCACCAGCGTATAGATTTGCTAAATGTATCTTGAGCCAGCGCAAACCAGACCTGCCTAATGGTCGTCCTTCCGCAAACTCTAGGACACCCCGACAGAGGTCAGAACTCAAATGATTCAAATGTGAATGCATAGGATATGCTCTGCCTCTGAAATCAAGATTGTGAGGATAATAAAAGCCTTCCTCGTCTTTCAATTTTCGAGCCACCTAATATTAGTTTTCTCCCATTAGCACTCACAATTTGAAACTTAAAGATGAAAAATAAACATTCTTGACAAAACAGTCAAGGGGTATCGAATAGTCAAATTCCTATGACAATCTTTCAAATTTCCAAGGCTTACCCTCTAAGAACTAAATCATCTAGATTCAATCACGTTAACTTTAACTCAAAATGTCTCCAAGAATAATTTACACAAAATATGACGCAAAACAGAGAACTGATTAGTATAATGACTGAAATCATTAGTTAATATATTCTCAATGTGTAGCTGTATTCATTTCTTTCAGAGTTGCAGGATCAGATAACAAAATAATTTAATAATAAGGAGAATCTGACTGAAATCCCTTGTGATTTGCTGAAATACATCCTAATACCCCTGGAATGAAGCAAATAACACCAAAGACTTATTAACATCCAGCTAACTTTTTCTCAGTCCATAGGCTAATCAAGTTGGTTTCTCAATTTTTTAATTACAGAAGTAATTTTTGAGACTCAGGATCCTAAAAATTTAGATTTTGTTTTTTTTCTCTCTTTATTATTATTTTTTTTTTTTTTCTGAAAATGGACAAGCATATGAGTTCTTGGTATTTTCTGCCCTCACTCCCCACCAAACAGTTTAAACCAATCAAGGTCTTGGTACAACTAGTTCCGGCCAAGGGTGACAATTAGAGAGTGCAAACATGCATTTCCATTGATGATATTAGGAGTACTTACAGAAAGTTTAAGTTCGATATCACATCGTAGAGAATGCCTCTCCGAGTTTATCTTCTTCGCTTTCCTCATACTCCATTTCCAATCTTGAATTTCTGTCAAGTCCTCAGAGGTTGGTTTCTCTGGTACCATAACCTAAGAAACAATTACAATAAAATCAGGTAAAATGAATGCAATGACCAATTCACTACGGACGCAAGACAATTCTACTTTACAAAGAATCAAACAAATTAGAGATGTCGAATGTCATGGATCCGGGCATTCTACAAGTGAGCATACAGCTCACACTACAGCATAAGCAGATAAGACAATCTAATACGATAGGAACCATCTGTTAAATGAAAGTGAAAGCTCAAGTTGTGCTTACATCTTTACGATCAACTAAGCCAGCAACATTGCCACCTCCAGCCCAAAGGCCCTCCAACACACTAAGTACTCTTCTATTTACCCTCCACTTGGTGTTTCCTAGCATATCCAGAGCCTGAAATGTGTCACATCAGACGAGTAGGGTTCAAACGTGAACTTCAAGACAAATTGGAATAAACTCAAAAGTGGAAGAAGCACTAGCAATTAGAACCAAACTAGATCTCAACATAGGTAAAAGGGCCATTTCTGTATATTGACACGTCAGATGATGTGTTGGAGACAACACCCCTGAAGGGGGGGCAAATACATACACAACTGTTATGAATTGTATACATAAGGTTACAGTCCATGTAGACAAACCATAGAAGATAAACAACAATTAATTACGTGACAATTAAAAAACAAAAACATGAAAGAAAGATTCAAATTTTAAAGAGAAGCTTCTAATTCTTTTCACCTCAAAAACTTTCTGCAACTGTTTCCCTGGAATAGTCTTTATTGCATCTCGCTGCTTCCGAGATCCATGAGTACGCATAACATAAGAAGGCAAGAACAAGTGCCCACCCTTGTCATATCTGGATCCAATTTCAAAGGATATCCGAAACTTGAGTTGCAAGAATATTGTAAAAAATAAAGAAAAATGTTAACATGTGCAGCATTAGCACATTTACATAAGATAAAAGCAACACAAACATCAAGTTTTCTATCTACTTCTTACCCTTTCCATTTTTTCGGAGGTATCAACATTGGCACGTAAGGAATCGGCATATGCTTAGCCTGACACAACAAGGGCAGAAGATTATTGCAAAGTAACAGGAATTAAAGACTCGTGGCCCTATTGGTTTAGGTAATATACGTTTAAATACATGCAGCAACTAATTAAAAGCATACTCTTTTATTCCTTTTCCTTTCTCTTCTTTGAACGAGTAAAAGTAAACAAACGGCCTTAGGCTGCTTTCATTTTGAATCAAAAGGTAACGACAAAAAGACAGAAATATTAACTTACAGTTCTATCAAGCCCTTTTAGAAGTAAGGGATCGCATTCAATAACTCCATAATTCTTCACAAGTTTCTGCCTATAAGGACAAAAAGAGTTGTATAATTACATAGGGACAAAGAAAAACATAGAGAGGCACACTGTCGATCATCCTGACAAGCTTAGCCTACTAATATGGATATTAAAGTGTGGATATTAACATTTTAACCAAGCAGGCTATGGCATACATAAAATAAGATAAAAAAAAATCAAAGAAAAACATCCAGCACAAATTAATATCCATTTTTAAAAATGTTCCTATGTACCCAAAAAAATTAAAAAGGAATGACCTGCCCAATAACCAAATACCTGGAACATTAAAGTCTTCTAAAAAGAAATGTTGACAAAAATGAAAGCAAATACTTTAAAAAAATATATAAGTAAATAAATAAAAAGTTATGAACTCACCCTGTAGTCTTTGATATAGCTTTAAATCTATGAATAAACGCAGGTCTAACATCAGGCGGACTATCTCCTAACTCGTCAAGTGGAGGTTGTACATAAGCTGTTTCAGTTAATAATTCTATCAGACGACTTCCCAGCTGCAAAATTTCATTGTATCAAACAAAAAAGAGAAAACAAAAACAAAGAAATAAATAAGTTTCAAAATCAAAAATATTTTGAGTAGTAAAAATCTTATCGATTAGTCATTTTGAAGAAGAAGAGATACCGATAGCCACGAACCTTAGCCTGGGTAACTCGGCTCCAAGGCTTAAAATCTTCCTTTACCAGTAGCTTTTGTGCTTTACTCAGTTTTCTCTTTTTGATTAAACCATTAATATTTTTCCTCAGCATCTCCTTCTCCTTGCTCAAAGCCTCTTCATTGTCAGCTACAATCATCTTTCTCTTACACTTTTTATTTTTCTCCAGAAAACAGCGAATCCGCACCTAAAATATACCAGGATAACAACATACTACATGTCATCCCCGACTCAATGACAACATCGGAGACAACGGTAAACCGGACCAAGTACCGTGATCTCACCACTAACTAGACTTCGTTGATCTATTAAGTTTCATTAAAACTAAATCATTAGAGCTATCTCCATTCTCCAACGCAACGCTAAATTCAAATGCCAATGCTTAAATTTAGCCTTTCCATAGCCGGGAAAAAAAAAATCTCCCCAATTGTGTGTTATATTAATAAATGCCTAATATAACATAAGCTATGCTTGGCAAACTAAGTCCAGTTATAACATATCCGAAACTTCGACATTTTGAAATTTAACACTTTTCCTCTTTATAAATTCCAAGTTTAAAACTCTATAAGGAAAAATAAATGTAGTAATTAAAATAGTAATTTCATTGAAGAACAAAAAAAAAATGTTTAAGAAATAACTTTTTCTTTTTTCTACTAATTAAAATACAAATGTCGATATCTAGATTGGCTTTTGGTATTTATTTCACTAAATAATTAAAAATATATATAAAAATATACGAAAAATTTAATTGCAGGCATAGTAATAAAGTTCATATTTGTATAATATATCTAGAAAATAAATTCTATACACATGTTCATATATTATATATATAATATACGTGAAAACATATATATACCAAAATTCATAGAAAATGAAATTCTACGCACATGCCATGCCAATTGCTTACCAATTGCTATTATATTGAAATGGTATATCGATTATCCACAAAAACGTAAGAAAAAAAATAAAACAAAACAAAAATTGAAATTCTTGCCAGTGATTCTTGTTTGAGAATTTCAGTAACTTTTGAAAGTAATCAGTTTGATAAACTGTTCTAAAATTAATTTAACACAAAATTCAAAAAATTTCAGCAGAAATACCTCATGCTCGACAGCCATGGCAATCCGAACAGCAGCTTGAACAACCAGAACACAGCCATCCTGGTTCGCCACCATAACCATCTCCATCATCTTGTGCATCACAATCAGCGCCATTTTATCCGGCGGCAACGAGTTGATATTCGGCGCGAACGCCGTCTTCTGCTTGTTCCCCTTCACCTTCTGCTCCTTGGCAATGGCGTCCCTCAGCGGCTCAAACCACCCCAAAAACAACGCCTTGACGTGCGGCAGATTCGGCGCCAGCCTCCGCTCCCGCATTTCCCTCTCCATCTCCCTGTACTCCTCCACCGTCCTCTCCCACGCCTCCGTCTCCGCCCTAATCTGCCGCCGCCGCAGAAGATTGTACCTCCGCCGCTCGATTTCCCTCGACTCCAGTCTCACCGTCGCCGTCGCCGTTTTCTCCCTCTCGGCGCCGGTGAAGATCCCCTTGAGGAAGAGGGAGGCCATCCACGGCGGGTCTTGGAAGAAGATCCTGGGATTGAAGCTCATTGCCGTCGGGTGGTGGTCGACGTTTTCGAGCTCGACGAGGTTGTTGTCGCGGAGGGAGTCGAGGACGGGGATTGTGTCGGAGGAGGAAGGAGGAGGGGGTTTTATAGAGAGAGGGAAAGGGGAAGAGGAGGAGAGAGAGAGAGGGGAAGGGGGACAGGAGAGAAAGAGGAAATGGAGGTTCTTGAGGGGCTTCTGGTTATGGTGGTGGTGGTTGAGCTTGGGAGGATTCCGCCATGTGGAGTTGGAGATTTGGGGTTGGGGACGGAGACAGGAGGAAGCTGTGGACGCCATTGTTGGTGGTGGTGGCGAGCTGATAGGTTGTCAGTAGAGAGAGAGAGAGAGAGAGAGAGAGAGAGAGGAAAAGGGATGAAACCTCGCTTAAACCTCTCCTCTGTTGGCCGGCTTCAAGATATATCTTTTTTTTTTTTTTTCTTTTAAAAATTTTTCAGACAAAAGAAAAGAAAATGGTTTTTTTTTTTTTTTAATAAATGAAAGAAAAGAAAAGAAAAAAAATTATAAATGAAAGAAAAGATTAAAAGAAAATGTTAACTCACAAATAATTTGGCTCCTTAATTTTTTTCATAACTAGAATGTCTAAATTTTACATTAATATTTAAACAGAATTTATTAGTTAGCATCATTTTTTATCAGTTTACTAATTGATTTTGTTTAAAAATTAAACAAAAATAACTATTGTAACAACATTTTAATAATTTATAGGCATTATTTGTTCTTTTTCTTTTTTTTTTTCTCGTAATTAGAAAGACCATAAACTATAAAAAACATTACAACAGTAGATATTTTCGTTAATTTTTAGACAGAATCCGTAGTTAGCACCACTTTTGACCAAATTACTAACAGATTCCGCCTAAAAATTGACTAAAAGGACTATTATAGTAATATTTTAAAAGTTTAGGGACATTCCAGTTATGAAAAAAAAAAAAAGGTTCAAAGACTAAAATTGTACAAAGTTGAAAGTTCATAGACTAAATGAGCAATTAACCCTAATTAATAAAATGATCGATTTTTTAAATAGTCATCACTAGTCAATCACTTAACGATCATTTTCTTATACTAAAAAAAATTATAACGTTTAGCCTTGTTAATAATTTGGCTCCTGAATTTTTTTCATAACTAGAATGTCCTAAATTTTACATTAATTTTTGAACGGAATCTATTAGTTAGCATCATTTTTTATCAATTTACTAACTGATTTTGTTTAAAAATTAAACAAAAATGACTATTGTAACAACAATTTAATAGTTTATAGGCATTCTCTATTCTTTTTTTTTTTTTTTCGTAGTTAGAAAGACCATAAACTATTAAAAACGTTACAACAGTAGATATTTCTGTTAATTTTTATACAGAATCCGTAGTTAGCACCACTTTTAACTAAATTACTAACAGATTGCGTCTAAAAATTGACTAAAAGGACTATTGTATCAATATTTTAAAAGTTTAAGGACATTGCAGCTATGAAAAAAAAGTCCAAAGACCAAAGTTGTACAAAATTGAAAATTCATAGACTAAATGAGCAATTTATCCTAATTAAAAAAATGATCGGTTTTTTAAATAGTCATCACTAATTAATCACTTAATGATCATTTTCTTATACTAAAAAAAATTATAACGTTTAGCCTTGTTAAAAAAAATCATTTATTTTTCTAATCTCTCTCATTTATTGTAACTTTCTTGAATGAACGCTAACTTTTTGAATTTACTAATTTAATCATTAATCTTTTCTAATGGAAGATCAACCTAGAAACTTAGTGCCGTTTGATATAGGATATATGGCATCTGATTTTTAGATTTCTATCTTTTTTTTTTTTTTTCTCAACGATATTTTTCACTATTTAAATATCTAAATGTCTGTAGTAAACTCAAACTTTAAAAGTTCATAATTGTATTAATTCAAGTCTGAATTATATATATTTTTTAAATTACACATAAGTTTGAGAGGAACAAAACGAGATCTATATTGATATTTTTTTCTAAACACATTTTAAATTTTTACACATTTTTACTCAAAGCAGTATTTTCAACTAAACTTACATTTTCAAAACTTCAATTTTAATATCTCCAAAACTACATCTTAAACACGTCCCCAAAACACAACTTTCTGATTTTTTTTTTCTCGATGGTCATTTTACTAATAGCCATAAAATTTTGGACGGTTTTTTATGTTTGAACTGCATGTGATAACCCAAAATGGATATTTGTTGTCGATTTTATTTAATTATAAAAGAAATTCATTTTATAATGAAATTTGAGCACATTTGAAAATGACATTGTATTAAAATCAAGTGACAATGACACAATACCATCCATCATTTTTTTTTTTTTTTTTTTTTGTAAAAAGGGATCTGGAGGTTATCCCATCATTTTCAAGTTTTTAGCTCTACAGACAGAAACCTCTTTCCCTAGGTATAGCAAGGAGACAAGTTCTTAATACTAGTTTCTTTAAGTTGGCTATCCGGGTTCTACCCAGTCATCATCAAACCATGCTTCAATAGCCGAAGCTGGAGTGAGGCCTAAGGAGAGACCATGAGAATCGAACCCAAATGGACGAAAGGGAAAGCTAGCAAAGGTACTACCCTTGCCAACCCATTCACCCATGTGGATGTCAGTAGCATCCATCTTAAATGACCAACAACATCCATCTTAGGTTGTCACATGCAAAACACCGTCGAAAACTAAACGGAAATAAGCAATAAGACTTGGGGACTAATTTATCTAGTCTAGTTCGAGAAATTCAAAAGATATCCATACAACAAAGCCTTTTTCATAGGTTCAGCGATAGAAAATTTCTAATTATAGTTTTATGGCTTGTTTGAAATAAGGTTCGAAGATGATTTTTCAAAAAGACAATTTAAAAAAAAAAATTCCTTAAATTTGGATAATAGTCTGTTTGCGAAGTTTGAAGATTCCAATTCAAGTTAGGAATTTTTATCGAAGGGCCTATTTGGGGGACTATTATACTATGCTTGCGAAGAGGAAGTTGCCACAAGTCTTATTGCTTGCGAAGAGGTAGTTTTATCCAAACACCACTTCATCATCACCATGCCTAGATGTTTGCGAAGTTTGAAGCTTCCGCCATCTACGTGAGGAGTTGCCACAATTTGAGGTAAGAGCAACCACGATCCAAGCCTCCATGAAGCCGCCGATAGGATCTCCTACGTTCTGAGGCCACCTTTGCTTCAAATTTGGAAGATTGTTGGTGACCGACCTCCAATAGATTTTTGTGATTTTAATGAATTTGTGTGAATTTTTTTTTTTCATTTTCATTTATGTGTTCGTGGTGCTTTGCTGGATTTTGTGATTTTTTAACAAAATTGTTTTGAATTTTTTCACTAATCTAATGTAAAATCAGAAAAGTTGACTGATTTTACTGTTATCGGTTGGTTATAAGCCAGTATCATAGTTGCAGAGGTGGTTATCGACCTATAACCAACATGTATCTTGCTGGCAGAGGCGGTTACTGATTAGTAACCCACTAGTAACTGGCTGGCGAAAGTGGTTATTAGTTAGTAACCAGCTGGTGAACATAACCAACTAGTAACCAGTTAGTAACCAACTCATACTCCATTGACAAAGATGGTTAACGGATGGTAACTAAGAAGTGACCATCGGTTTAGGAGATATCATCAAGAAGATGAACTAGTAATTATAATTGAAATTTGAAAAAAAATAAACATTTATGATGTTATGTTATAAAATTTCTCGTGTTAAATCTTTTTTATGTCATAAAAATCAATCCAGTGCATGATTTTGTGGCATTTTTCTATAATGCTACGTTTGGTAGGAGGGATAGAAAATAGAAAGGAAAGAAGAGTGAAATCTCTAGGTGATGGAAATAATATATGTTTTTCATCATGTTGTTTGCTAGAAGGGAAAGCAAACATGAAAGAAAATGTTTAATCAAATGCAATTTACGATTGTAACCTCATATAAATTATAAGATAATGATAGATTAAGATCAAAATAGGTATTTTACTCATATTTGCTTTGTAACAAATTTTTCTTTCACTTTTCTTCCCAAAGTTGGAAGGATTAAAAAAAAGATGGAGCCCATGGATTTTCAATTTCCTTTTCTTCTTAATTTCCTCTCTACTAAATAATCAAAATTTTATTTTCCTCTCCAAAATCCCTCATCCATTTTCTTTCATCTCCCTTTTCCACTCCAGGGTAAAGTTCCCAAAAATCTATTATTTATAAATAGGCATTTTGTACGGAGAGTCATTCAATTATTCAACTTGTGACACTTTGGTCATATTATAATTTTAACTTCAACAAATCGATCCTGGAACTCTTGATTTAAGTGTGATATTAGTAAATTGAAGACTTCTAACCAATTCATGACAGAAATAGTCATGTACATGACACTTGACTTAATTTAATATTGAATTTTATATCGTTAAATTAGGTTGGGTGGTTGGTTTTGACCACCCAATCTAATAAATGACCGGATTTTTTTTAATGAAATGACCGTCGTCTTTTTTTACGGTCAATCAATTTGGGGAAAAGCTCCTTCATGTGCGGTGAGTGAAAATGGACAACGAGTTGTTACAAATATCTTAATCCCAGCTCAGCATCTCCGGTGCGCAAACTCCACCATGCTATTTGCCTGCAATGTTTGGTGCGATCTCACAGTGGTTGTTGAGAGAGGGAGATTTATGTCAACCAAACTAGATTTGGCTAAGATCGGTGGAGTCCCCAACGATTCAAGCAACCTCCATCTTCAGATTTCTTCTCACAGTGCTAGATGTGTGGCTGGTATGGTGGCCTTAGAGGAAATCTGATGCTTTTTTTTTTTTTTTTTTATAGCATTTTTATGGTATTGATTCATCATAATTAATCACTGCTTGACCTTATATATGATAATTTATATTATGATCAATCAATAATTAACTATAATCAATCAGTGATTGATTATAAAAATTGATGATTTTATATTATGATCAATCAATGATTGACTATGATCAATCACTAATTAACTAAATTAACTACAATGTGATTAATCATTGATCGAAAATTTAATAAAATTGATTGATCATTTAAAAAAAAATGCATTTTAAATAATTCTCAAAAACTTCAGGACATTTATTAAAAAAAAAAAACGTTTTTAAACAAGGGTATTTAATTATAGATTCATTTAAATATTGCACCTGTTAATAACCAGATCCTAATATCTGAAAAAAAAACCTTAAAAAAAAAGATTTATAATTAAATAGTATTTTTTAAGAAGTTTTTTAATAAATTACCAAAGTTTTTAAAACTTAATTAAAAAGGTATTTTTTTTCTTTTAAAATGGTTAATCAATTTTCTGAAATAGTCAATTAGTCAATCACTTATCAACCATAATGTTAATAACCAAATTTCATAGTCAATCACTAATTTTCATAGTCAATCACTGATTGACCAAATCTGAAAAATGACAAAACGGTCATTTTCCTAAATAAAAAGTTAGGTCATCTATTAGATTAGGTGATTAAAAAATGCTACCCAACCTATTTTTCAAAAAAAAAAAAAAAAAAAAAAGACCTCTAATCTCAAAACCCTAAAAAATATAAACAAACCAAACACATCTGGAGGAGGGGAAGGGGCATAGTAGATCTAGTTCTCCGTCGGTGGTGGAGGGAGGGCTGGAGAGCTTTGTAAGGATGTGATGGCATGCTTGGCGAAGGCCGATTATGAGATTCACTCTTGGTGGCATTGGTGGTTGGGTTGAGGAGTGCAACGACGACAAGGTGATGAAACCCGTGCGAGATTAGCCACCGTGCTAGCTCCACCATTTCGACTAGATACACCACCTCCATTGCTACACACCGCCCTAGTTGGTTGCACCTTGTGTAGAGGCGTGGCAGCGAAGATTGCATGCAAAAGGCGACGAGGCATGCAGAGGTGACAACAAAGGGTTCTCTCCTCCCTCACTTGCACAGTTGCACTGTAACTTATTCTATTAAAAAAAAAAAAAAAAAAAAAAAAAAAAACAGAAATTGGTGTCTATTTTAGGGAATTTTGTTGACTTACTTAATGATTGAAGAGAATTAACAGAGAAGATATGAGATTTGGAAAGACAAGTTTCCGTTGGATTTGTGTTTGTGAATATTTTAGCTTTTGATGCAAATGTTGTTGATGATTAGATCTCAATGACTTAACTTAGGCGTGGTTTTTTATTTTTTATTTATTTATTTATTTATTTTTTTTTAAGTTAAACAAATTTTTGGTAGTTGATTTTTAATTAATTCATATTAACGATGGTATTTTTTTGTGTGTGATGCATTGTTAGCTTTTACAAGTTTAATCTACCAATAATTACACACCTAACTTCATCATAATTCATAAGGTTGAGAGTTCAAATATCCCACTCTTAAATTAAAAAATAAAAACAATAAAATAGGAACATTCTTTATAGACGACATGCAAGGAATCTATAACTCCATTAAGGAGTCAATAATGTCCTTAATTTTATGGTTGTTTAAAACTTGGATAATGATTAGATCTCAATACTAAGCGTTTATTAGGTTTCAACAGGAACCAGTAAATTATTCGTTAAGCGAATAAAAATATCATAAGGAATTTGATAATTTTTTGCAGTAATTAAAAATTAATATAATTAGGAATTGATATTTTTTTCCAGCAATTAAATATTGATATAATTTTTTGCCAACATTATCTAAACGTGCCCTAAATCAATTAGGGCATCAACAAAAAAAAAATAAAATTGTACGTAAAGAAGGGGATCGGTGGTATCCGCATGTCCTGTTTTGGTGGTCATTCCATGAACTCATTGGTTGCATCGATTGGAATGGCAAGAAACCTGACCCTAGATCTTCATAGCCGGCAGATCCTGGATCCATGAGCTCATAGGTCGTATCGATTGAGATGACAAGAAACCTTACCCTAGATCTTCATAGCTAGCAGATTCCAGACTTGAAGAGCAGACATCACTTGGTTTTTCTTGTCAAAAGCTAAACTCTAAGTGTGTCATGGCTCGAACCTGAGACCCGATAGAAGCGAAAGCTCTAGATAGGTCTTCCTTATCGCTAAGTCACCAACGCCAGTGGTAATCACAACATCAACTATTGTGTCTTGAGAAATTCCACACAAAAAAAAAAAAAAAAAAAAAAAGTAGCCCGTATTTTTTAATCTTTTGTGGCAATTCTATTTTGCCACTAAAAACCATGTTAATGCTTTTTTTTTTATTTAAAAAAAAAGTTAATTATTAGCCTGTTTGCATCGTTATCATGAATTAATAAGAATAACATCAAACAAGAGAGACATTAAAACAAAAATACAAAAAACAAAAAAAACAAAAAACAAAAACAAAAAAATACAAAAAAAAAAAAAAAAAACACACACACACACACACAATAAAAGAGAATTCAAAAACTTTATTTATGTGATAAAATCTTTTGACATATATGAAGCAAAAATTAAGCTAATATCTTAAGACCCTAGGGTTCTTTCCACGCATCTTTACCTCTAGCTAAGGAGTAAAATCATTCTCAATATGAAAGATTTGACGAATCTCTTCAGTTCTTTCCCTTTATCATGTTAGCCACCTTCTGTTCCAAGAGATCAACCAACTCAGTCCCGTCGAGATAATCCGCAGCCAACATGAGATGCGAGAGAAAGACTTGGTCCATGTCCTTCACAAACTCGACGTCCCAATCCTTAAGCTCGTCGCTCGTTGCCGCCTCGTCGGTGTGCTTCTTACACCACTCTACCATAGTGCTCATGATCCTTCAGTCCGTCCGAGGGACGTCTATCACGCCGCCCGCGTAGCCTAACTCTAGGGCCGGCAATTTTGGACACGACACGAGAACGACACGTAATAAATGGGTTTGAACCGCACGTTTAATAATTGGGTCGAAATTGGGTCGACACGTTTAACACGAAAATAAATGGGCCGGAAATGGGCTAACACGTTTATGTTAGAATTTTCAAACTATTCTAAAGATCTTTTATAACAAGGCCGGCAATTTCGGATACGACACGGTGACACGACACGAGAACGACACGTAATAAATGGGTTTGGACCGCACGTTTAATAATTGGGTCGAAATTGGGTCGACACGTTTAACACGAAAATAAATGGGCCGGAAATGGGCTAACACGATTACCACATTTAACACGAATTGCCAGGCCTACCTAACTCCATCAACTCCTTGATGATCCCGAACTTTGTCGCCGCTGCGACCTCGTCGACGAGGAAAGTATCGCCGTCGGAGGACTTTAGGGTTAGGAGTTGAGGAGGAGGACATGGTAGTGTTTTCAGTTAAAGAGAAGGGTTTTGAAACTAGAAAAGGAGTATGAAGGTTTTGGTCGTATAAAGAGAGTCTGGAAATAATATAGGTGTATGTGTGGGCCTAAGGATTAATGAATATATAAGGAGCTACATCATAGTTTTTGTTGGATTGAAATTCAAGTGGATATTCTAAAGATATCATAATTATGATAATTATATTTATACATAACCATCTCGAACTAGGAATGTTTACACGTACAAAAGAGATGGATATTTTAAGCAAACAAGAGCTAAATAAATAGATTAAAAAAAAAGAGAAAATAAAAATTTTGTAGTATTGAAAAAACTTGGAATATTGTTGTAGTTTGTAGAACATCTTTGAGTAGGTTGCCTTTTAAAACCACAGTTATATATTCGGAAGAATCCTTTCAAAATCCAATAGTAGATTTAATCTCCCTAAAGGGGAAAAAAGAAATACCCGTCAATATTGGGTTTGGAGATCATGTATCCTTGTCTAATGGAAAATAGTGATTTTTTAAATTAATCTTGAACAAATTTAAAGGAAAAAAAAATGAAGAAGTAGAAAAGATCGCAATAATAGAAGATATCTTTTCTAAAAGCCTAATCATTATTATCTTCTATATTTTATAATTCCATCGAATATGCATTTTCTAATTTAAGCCCTCCTATTGTAGAAATTAGATTCCCGTTTGACAAAACGTCTTTAACTGAAAAAAATTAATTTGAATTTATCACAATTTAAAATGAATGAGTGTTTGGAAAAAAAAAAAAGAAAAAAAAAAAGAAAAGAAAAAACAGAAAAAGTGTGGATTTCAAAAAATTGTAGAAAATAAATTGGATTGAATTAAATATTTTAGCCCACGTTTGGTGATATAGTTGAGTTTAAACTCCACTGTACTTTACGGTTGGTTTTTTGTCTTCTTCTGAAAAAAATCAACAAAAATTATAACTAGTTTTTAAAAAGTCAACCAATCTCAACTTAAAAATTTCATTTCATTTCAAACTCAACCCGAACACCAAACGAATTTAAAATATTATGCCAACACACAAATGTGACAAAAGAATGCGTTCACTAATTTGTTTACTTTATTTGCACTTAAAAAATTCACACGTTATAATACTTTGCTTTAGTCAACTTAAGAGAAAAAATGGTAAGAAATCCATACCTTAAGTAGTACTAGTACATAATTTGTCAAGGTTCATTTTCCGTAAACAAATTTCTGGTTTGTTTCTTTTCTTGTTTTAAGTAAAACATTTTTAATCAAAAAGCATACATTTTTTTATTATCAAAAAGCATATGGTAATACACTTAAAAATAAGAGTTATTTACATCTTTATACTATATATTTTGCTTTTGTACAGAAAATATATTATGTGTAAAAGTTCTATATTTTTATGTCACTAATTACATTTAATACACAAATCTATATATTTTTTTAAATTAATACTTAATTTTCACCAAGCAATATACCCTTAAAAAGAAAACCTGAGCTCGTTTGGGATAACATCTAGAGATGGTGTTTTGGAAGGTTGAGTTGGAAGTATGTGTTTTGGAGAAAACTTTTGAAAAGTTATGTGATATAGAAAATAGTGTAAAAATTTGAAATATGTTAAAAAAATACAAAATGATTATTATCTTGTTCATCTCATCGTTATAAGCATTTTGACATAAAAATCATCTAATTCTGATGTGAAATGAGAAATTTACAAATTTTTAAAGTTTGAGTTTTTTGAAAATGGAAGAGAGATAAAGTTTGATATAGAGTTGAAATTTTGAAATCCAGATGACAAAATACCATCTAGAGATGTTATCAAACACCCACAAAATTTTGGATTATTCACCTTTTATATCATGTATTTGTTTTTATTAAGAAAGTATATCCTATATTTTAAAATCTTCTATTTTATACCACTATATCTAATTCATAAAAAAAAAAAAATAATAATATAATGGTATTAAAATACAAGATTCAAAATGCACAATATACTTTTTTGAATAAAAATAAAATATATGGTATAAGCCTAATGTTAGAGCCCGTTTGGGGTGTAAGTTTAAACTTACACCCATTAACTCAATTTTTGTCTTTTTCTGAAATTTTTTTTTTGTTTTTTCTGAAAAAGTCAACAAAAATTACTATTTAAACTTATCAATTTCAACTCAAACTTACACACCAAACACCCCTTTAATTTTTCTTTTAAATGTATTTGCATTATATATATTCAAATAGAAGGAAAATATAATGGAAAGGAAAATCTTTTCTTTCTCTATATCTATTATATATATATATATATATATATCTCAAAAAACAAATTATCCCCCTTCTGCCACTAGTTCTCAACTTTGATTTTTTTTTTTTTTTGCTTTTTCCTTCTAATACCTTTATTTTCTTTATTTTTATATATTGTACCATTATCTCTTACAACACTGTAATGAGTGTCTCATGATGGATCCAATACCTATCACCTGATAGTTTTACAAAAATTACATTCCTTTTACTTTGTCTATTATTTCACACGCGCGAACCGTGTTTCCAACTAGAACAATGAAAAGATAAAAGGTAAATAATCCATAAATTTTCCCCAAAAAAGAAATCAATAAAATTATGCACATCGACACCTCAAAAGGATATCCCACTCCCGGACTTGGGAGTCCACACAATCTACCCCCGGTGACGTAAAAGCTTGCAACCAAACACCAACCTTCTTCAAATCTCCGAAATCCGAAGAAACGAATTTATTATTTTTCTCAAGTGTGGAAGTGTCGTTGTTGTACGGACCTCACAGAGCGAACTGCAATTTGCTTTCAGGTCAAATTCCCCTACTTCAGTTTTTTTCATTTTCCGAGAAAATCATTCAAACAAATTTGTCTTCTTTCCCGGAAATTCTCTCCTCCTCTCTTATACGATCTCTCGATGTGCCAAGCCAGTTAAATCGCATAACTGTTTACTGAAAACGGAAGTGGAAATTCTTTTTTTTTTTTTTTTTAATTCATCATAAAACAAATTGTCAATTTCGTTTCTCCACAATGTGTTGATTTTTATCGCGAATTTGATCTTCCTTTTCCTTGTTATTTATTACGATCGCGAGAATTTTAAGTGGTTTCTGATCCTTTTTTTCCTGTTTGAAATTCGATTTTGGTGTTGGATTTTTGGTATTTTTATTAATTTGGAATTAGGTTTTCGTAGTTCTCACAGCATTTTCTTTGGCAGCCTCTTTGGAGAAAGAAAGTTGCAGTTTTCAGTCGAAAATGGTGAGTCTAACAGATATTTATTCTCTTCTTTCTTGTGTTTTTATGGAACTAATTTTTTATTTATTTTTTTATTGTTAATTTTTTGCATGTAAATTCAATGTTGTCTCTGTTTCCCTAATTTTTGTTAAATTCACAGAGACTGAGTTAAATAGGACTGATTTGTATTACGTATGTTTGGCAATAATGCATTAGCCCAAAAAAAAAAAAATAATAATAATAAAAAAAAATAAGAGATAAGAATTGGTAAAATGTGAAGTTGATAAATATTTGCTGTAAACAAGAAGAAATTGAATAAGAATTTTGTTTTTTGTTTTTGTTTTTGTTTTTTTTTTGGCAAAAGTAAACAATTAACTTCCTTCTTCTTTTTAGAGTAAGAAAAGAAGTCTATTTTGATTGTACCTGACCCTTTTTCATGTGGCTATTTTGAATCTGACACTCTTAAGCTCTGAGTCTCAGATAGTGTCTCGTACCTTTATTTCCCAATGTGGGAATTTTTTGTTCGAAATCAAGGACGAAGAAGCAAAGTGGTTATAGTTCAATATTTTCTGGATAGTTGGATATCAAGAACATGCTAATCATTCCCAGTGAAGTTGTAAATTGTACTTTCCCATCATTAGGGATGACATTTTTTCCCCACGGGAGTGGATACCCACAACGGGAATGGGAGGTTGTTAATGAGGTTTGGTGCAGGGATAGGTACAAGTTGTTGTCCCCAAATCAGGGTCGGGGCGGGGATGGGGAGTGTATTTAAGAAAAAATTATACATATCATTTTTTTAACATGTATTTTAGTATTAATCCTAATCCCTAATACTGTGTTATTTTACTGGAATTTGGTTTCTTTAAATTCAACTTATTTTTCGTTTCTAACTTGTTGAAATTTGGGCTGGTATGGAGAAGACACCCCCAATGGGGATTCCCCGACCCCGTTCCTGCCTCTCCTTAATCGGGGATGAGTTTGTTTTGGAGGGCAGCGATGGGAAGCATTTCGCTCCCCGCCCTGCCCCGTTGCCATCCGGGGCCATCCTTGTCTATGTAGCTTTTATTTGGCTTTTGCTTAAATTTTGGGGCATTGAAGTATTATTAGTTTTTTTTCAAGGCATTTGTTTAAATTTTGGGGCATTGTGGATATTTACTGGTAAACGATATAAAACACAAGCAAAACTAAATACATTATAATTTTTTGTTTTTTCTCGTCTGTGTCCGGTTTCCAGAAAGTTTTTACATTTTTACGGTCATGCTTTATGTGTTCTTTGCAACTCTCTTTCTGATGTTTACTTTGATCTTTGTGCAGGCCATGTATATCCGTGTCAAACGAAACAAGACCACTTACTTTATCCAGTGTGAACCGACCGAAACTATTTTGGATATTAAACAGAAATTGCATGTTCTTATTGATCAGCCCGTGAATGATCAGCGTTTGATCCTAATGAGTGACGGGCAATCAGGACAATTACTAGAGGATCAAAAGACGTTGGCAGATCAGAAGGCAACAGTCTACTATTGCATATATTTTATTTGATTATTTCTTCTCTCCTTCCTGTGCATATTACTTTAACTAAATTTCATTGAAAAAATCTTTGTTATTATTGTGTAAAGTGTAGTTTTCTATGCCTTTTCAGGTGGAAAATGATGCTGTTGTGGCATTAACCTTGAGAAAAGGTTGTGTTTCTTATCCCTTTATGTTTTCCCTCGTCTCATATGAATTCTTGTAGTTAAATTGATGAATCATGTGGGTGGTTTTATGTATAGTTTGTTAAATCAGATGCTATTATGCTTAATTTTAATAAATGACACTTCGTGCTATTCTAATCTAGTTTTTTGCCATCAAAAGTTTGGAATGTTCGATTGCCCAATCATGCTATAAGTTTGTTTTACTCTCATGGTACTGACAACAATGTTGCGTAATTTGATGCATTGATATTTTTGTTTTCAACTTTAATTATCATCTTGAATTACTGGAAAGTATTTATTACCGTGCTGTGCCGCATTTGCATTCTGCAAATCTAACCCGAATACTCACATATGATGATTCTCGAACATGTTACTGCAACTTGATGTCTCATATGTCATAAAACCTCCATTTCCAACCTCCAAGGCACTTCCACTGTACAAACAGTGGTAGAGTTTAAAAGTACTGACTCGTATTAGCCACACAAGGGAGAGACAGTTTTATTAGTACTGAAGTGTCCTAAGAAAAGTATTGGACCATCTCGAGTGAGTAATGTTTAAGATGGTGTGACTTTTCGAGAAATTTAGCTCCTGGACATTTTGATACTTTGATGGAAGTTCATAATGTTTTTTCCTTCTCTGATTGAAGAGAATAATGGAGAGAGGTTATCCTTGAGAGGAAATATCTTTCATGTGGCTTACAGTGATGATTGATAAACAGGTAGTTTCTGAAAGCATTAAGAGAATGTTGTTTCTGGTTTGGTAATTAATGAATACTTTGAAAGTTGAAGGACGAGTGGACCCGGGATCAAGTTGTTTGTCATCCCTTTAGGACTTAATAGCTTTCAAGTTTGGTACAATAATTTATTCCTCAAATTGCTATACACACACATACATGTATAAATTGGTTTGTGTTTGCGCCATAACAAAGTTACAGAAACATTTTCTTGTTTCTCTCAGATGATAATGAGTTCGAAGAGGTTAACATCATACGACCAAATGATTTCTGCCAAGCGCGTGATGGAGACGGAGGCAACTGGTGATGTCAGGAACTCGCCTTGCCATGCTAACTGGCTGCAACAGATAAGTGTAGGTGTATTTGTCTCTGTTACCCGTGCCCATCTTCAAATATAATGACATAGTCCTTCTATACTTGATTAAATAATAGACAAGAATTGGTGTATCAAGAGTTTGGGGATGACATGTTTAATCTTGGCATTTGGCGCCATGATTTCATGCTATATAGTCAAAAACAACAGAGTGAAGTGTCTCAAGCTACTCTTAATACAATTTCATCGAAAAAAGTTTGCAAATTTTGCTAAAATGTAGTTTGTACCTTCTTCATATGCATTTAGTTGCATTTCTCTTTCTTTTTTGTTTTTCTGAGTGAAGCTGGAGATTAGTTGCTCAAGCTATTCAACATTTTTTAAAGGGTAAATTGCTCATTGGGTCTCTAAAGAATACAGGAATATATGAAGTTCGTTTTGGTCTTCTAGTCTTTTTTCTTCTTGATTAAAAGCTACTTGAGCTCTTAAAAAGGGTGCAATTTGGTCATTCTGTCAACTTTTTAACAAAATAAGTTACTAAAATGTGGATGTCACATGCATTTTTTTTTTTTTTGTTGAAATTAATAAAAGGACCAAATTACACCATTTTAAAGAGTTTAGGGAGCTTTTAATCAAGAAAAAAGATTAGGGATCAAAATACAACTCGCACAAAACACAGCTCGCATGAATAAATTGATTAAAGGACATTTCTTTGGTTTTTTTTATTTTTTATTTTTTATTTTTATTTTTAGCGGAAAGACATATCCTTTTGGTTAGGATTTAGGATTGTGGCGCTATTTTTCTTATTGTAGCTGACAGTTAAAAACGACTTCAAGTTTGAGCATAAAAGTTTTGCTGTCGTTTCAGATGTAAAATTACATGTCATGATGGTTGTTGGCGTAGTCTACTGATAATTTTATACCTGATCTATCATGAGATGCAGAGTTCGAATCTCACATCTTAAATTCAAAAAAAAAAAAAAAAATGACGTCTTGATTTGATGAGTGTGTTTTGATTCTGTTGTTTACTATACCCAACGAACGTTATGTCGTCTGATAATCTAACTTTGATATTTCATGATGTCAAGCTTTCAAGTACTATACCATTAATACATTATTTTTCACGGTTTAAAAAGGCGAAATCTTATCGAGGCAAGGCCTATGCCTCAAGGCAGGCGGATTGAGGGCGTAAGCCTCAAACTGAAAACCTGAAAGAGAAAATTTCACTGGTAGCCATCCTTATGTATCAGTTTGATTTTTTTGCCATTATTGGGTAATCTTGCACTTTTTTGACACTCCGGGATTCTCTTGAGCATGTCAGAAAATGATATGACAATAAACAATGGCATTAATGTCTAATGGGTGTCATTTGTGTTCTCTCCCCAAAATAAAATAAAATAAATAAATAAATAAAAACACATAATTTGAGCTGCCACTCAGTCTCCGGAGTGCTAAAGTTGAAAATGGAGTGCCATATAATTGTAGGAGAGCTAGAGGGAACGGCAAAGGGCACAAAGAGGGGACTATAATGCTATTTCTAGGGTTAATTTTGTTATTAACCAAGATCCAAATAAAAGTTCGGTCATACTCTAGACCATAAACCCTTTTTTTTTTTTTCTTTTTTTTTTTTAAAGGAAAACTCCAAAGAGAGCTATTCCTTTGAATATTATCCATTTATAATAATTTCAGGATTTTTGTTGTTTTATAATGTCAAACAAAATGTGATTAATATGGCAAAATTCGAACGATTAATTCAATGGAGTAAAAATCCTAAACATGTGCACTAAATGGGCTATTTTCATAATTTCCTCACATAAAAATGACCAAAGTTTAAAAGATCTGCCGAAAACGGCATATCTGTTCGAGGTGTGCCTTAAGGGTCTCAAGGCATACAATTTTCGACCTGATCTATGTCTTACAGGTTCTGTGATTTATTACATCCAATTTTCAACTTTCATTAGACAAAAAATGATTTTTCACTCTTTTAAAGAGTTTAAAAAGCTATCTATAAAAAATTAAAAAAAGAAAAAAAAAACTTGGGATCAAATAACAACTTCGTAAAAAAGATTAAGAACTAAACAAGCAATTTACTCATTAAACAAAGATGCATGGTCTCTGTAATCCCTATTTTGCATATTAAACAAAGATAAATGGTCCCCGAACCTTTCTTCTTCTTTTATTTTTAATTTGTTGAACAATAACTAGAGAAAAATTATTCTTTTCCATGTTAGCATGAATGCATTTTGCATAATATATATATATATATATATGATTCGAATTCTCTGTGTGAGTCTAACTAAATATTTTGTCAAAAAAAAAAAAAAAAAAAAAAAGGAAATCTATTATTAGATTTATATATGATCCTTGCAGATCTATAGTTGCCATCGGAATATAAGAAATTTGTAGTGTGGCAACCGTACTGTTATTATTAGTACTATTATTTGTTAAATTAATTTTTCAACAGTCTAATTGATGAGTGTTTACGTTAAAAATTTATAAAGCGAGTCTATGAATTGCATGCTTCCAAGCACAAATTGGAAAGTTAAAAAACGATGAACCAACGGCTAAATTACAATAGGACTACGAGATACAAAGTGTAATTCCTACAACAAAATTTTCCCTATAGATAATTATATAGAAACAATATCCAAAGTTTTTTTTTTTTTTTTTTAAATTGCTCTTTTCTTTTCTTCTCCCCCCCCCCCCCCCCCCCCCCCGGCGGGAAGTTTCTATTTTTTTCTGCTCAAAATCTCCTCTTCTTCTTTTTTATTTATTTATTTTTTAATTACAAGTAGACGATAATCCTACTTCAAGATTTTGTTAACGACTTGTGAATCCTAGTTTGAGAAGGATTTAATTAGAATATCCATAAAAATCCCACTCCAATAATAATTATGATTCTTATACGCCTATATATACACACTAATATTTTCCAAACTCTCCATTCCCCTACCAAAAATTCCAAACACCTCTCAAGTTTCATCACCCCTTCTCTTCAACCGAACACACCAATATGTCATCCTCTTCCTTCTCCTCCTCCTCCTCAACAACAGAAGCAAAACTCCTAACCCTAAAGACCTCGGACGGCAAGACATTCCTCCTCAACGAGGCGGCTGTGACCAAGTTTGGGTTCGTGAAGCAGTTGGTGGACGACGGCTGCGACAGCGGCGTGATATTCATCCCTCAGGCAGACAGTAGGATCATGTCCACCATGCTGGAGTGGTGTAAGAAGCACACCGACGAGGCGGCAACAAGCGACGAGCTCGAGGCTTGGGACGCCGAGTTTGTGAAGGACATGGACCAAGGCTTTCTCTACCATCTCCTGTTGGCTGCGGATTATCTCAACGGGACTGAGTTGGTTAATCTCTTGGCACAGAAGGTGGCCAACATGATAAAGGGAAAGAAGGCTGAAGAGATTCGTCAAATCTTTCATATTAAGAATGATTTTACTCCTGAACAAGAAGAAGAGATCCGTAGAAAGAACCCTTGGGCCTTTTGCTAGCTTAATTTTTACTTTTATTTTTGTGTCAAATCTCTAGATATTATCATGTGAAGTTTGCTATTGTTAGCCTTTATAAATAATGAATATACATGCATAAGTTTCTGGTTTTTTTTTTTTTTTCAAATAATTATCTTATTCACTTATTCTTATGAGAAAATTAGGTGGAAAATCATGTTTTGAATACCTCTTCATACTTTTGTCCACTCTAATATTAAAGTTAATAATTTTAGTGTTATGATAAAATGACAAAATTATCAACTTTAATGATGTGCATAAATATATAAGATGTCAAATTATGACATTCTTGCTTATAATCTTATTCCTATTCATGCTAACAAAAAGAGACTTTTTGAAGTTCATGTCCAGTTATTATTGGGGAAAGTATTTATATCCGAATCAATATTATTAGATTTAAATACTATGCGGGTCTCTAAATTATCACGTTTGTAGTTGTAATCCTCAATTTTTATTAAGTTACTATACTAAGAAATAAATAAAATAAGTAAACTAAAGAAAAAGAAAGTCACAAATTTTAAAAATCCATCTCTCTCTCTCCTCGATCTCCATGTCTCGTTTTCTCTTTCTATGTTGATTTCTCTTTCTCAAATCCCGACGTGGTGACGACACCCTAATGGGCTGTTGGCCTCGCAACAATCTTTATTGGTCGCGAAGGAGGCTAGTGATGAAGGGATTTGTGGGCAAAGAGGCGAGCTCAACGGAGGAGGGTTCATGCGGTGATGGGTTCTCCGTTATGGTGTTGGAGGGCCTTGGGTTGGTCGTGGAGATGGACATCATGAGGGAGAGGGGAGACATAAAATAAAAAGGGAGACCAATAGGGGGAGCGAAAAATCAAGAGGAGAGAGAATGTGAGAGGGAGAGCGAAAGGGATAGAGAGAAAGAGAAAGGGAGATTGAGAGTAAGACGGAGGGAGAGTGGGGAAGAGAGATTTTTAAAAGTTTTGATGTCTTATTCTTTCTTTTTCTTTTTATATGTTTATTTTTCTTTTTCTAAGGATTTTTTGTTATTTTACTCTCGAAAGGTTGAGCTAAAAAAGAAAAAGAATGACAATAGATAATATTAGAATGTTAGATTGGAGTGCATAGAAAAGGACATAGTTAAAATTTAGATAAATCTATCTTATATTTGGTAATCTACAATGAGGATAGGATAGGGTTTAATATTTTAATTAAATAAAAGTTAGAAATTAGCATTTAATTAAGTAAATGCCAAACTTTTAAGGGAAAGGTTGTGGTATAACCCCATTTATATATCCTACCGGTAGAACTCATATTATAGACCTTTCAATGTACTTCAATGACTGAGATCATGCTTGTCTATGATAACTACAATGCACCTTAGTTCATACTATTATAAACTAAGAAATTAAAAAAAAAAAAAAATCAAAGCAAAAATTTTTTAAAAAAAAAAACGCAAACCCTTCCACGGAAACCCCCCACCCCCCGGCCGACCTTCCATCGTCGCCGCCGACCTCCCCCACCAGTGAACCCCCCTCCCCCAGTGAGGAGCCCACCCACGCCTAGACCTGTCGATGCCCCCCCCCCCCCCCCCAACCCAACCCACCCACACCCTGTGTGCCCAAACCGCGGCAAAGAGCCCCCCCGCCCCCTCCCTCATTGGACAGCGTAATCGCCCTTGCCTCGGGCCCCCACCATGAAACACTACTACAGAATGTGGATACCACGACGGAGATTCCACGACCGTTATTCAAAAACCGTCGTGGAAGTCTATCCTTCCACTACGGGTTTTTAAAACCGTCGTGGAAGTATATATTTCCACGACGGTTTCCAGGAAACCGTCGTGGAATTATTGACTTCCACGACGGTTCTATGAAAACCGTCGTGGATGTCAGACGATTACACGACGGTTAAATAAAACCGTCGTGTAAGTCTAGAATATTACACGACGGTTAAATAAAACCGTCGTGGAAGTCAAGTATTCCACAGGAAACCGTCGTGGAAGAATCGCCCTTTTTGTTCAGACATAGCGCGCAGCTCGAGAAGCTCTGTTTTTCCCACATCGATATGTACACCAGCTCTAAGTGAACAAATCTCATACCAGATCGCTTCGACAACAGTTCCATACGCCGCTGTTAGACCCCACCCACCACCAGTACTGGTCGATCATCATTCTTGTAAGTCATGATGACCCAAATTAACTTATCTTTTTGATGTTTTCCTCTGTGTTAATTTTTTATTTACGAACCCAGAATATTAATTTTAATTTGTATTTTTTTGGATTCCTTTTATACATTAAATACTGAAAAATGTTTAATTTAGTGATCACAATCAATGTATTTTTAGATTTGTTTTTTTTCTGGTTTGGATTTTTTAGTTAAATCCTAAATAAATGTATTTTTAAAATTACGATGTAATTTTTTTTTTGGATTTTGGTATTTATTTAAATAACCCGGGCCGGTTTTTTAATTGTATTTATAGTAGTAGTTATGTTATGTTTTTTGGATTTTTTTAGTAAATATATTGTTGATTTAATTAATGCATGTGCTGGGACTATTTATATATAACGTAACTAATTAAATGCAAATGATATTCATGCGTGCAATTTAAAAATATGCACACCTATTGACTTCGAGGGCTTTGATTTATTGGTTTAGGATTTGCGCGCAAATCATGGATAGGAAATGGATGTGGTTTGATAGATTAACTAAAGCATATGAAGATGGTGTTGAAGAATTTTTTTCATTTGCCAAATCTCATACACAAGACGATAAGATTCGGTGTCCGTGTCAAGTTTGTGGTAATCATAGATCCCATTCCATTGATGATGTTAGAGGGCATTTGCGCGCTAATGGGATAATTTGTTCTTACCAAACATGGTATTTACATGGCGAAGATTTTGTCCATATTAAGAGAACATCGACTAGTACTAAAGGTAAAGAGCCTATTGTTGAGGAAAACATTGTTGACGAAAACGTTGGTGATAATATGTACAATATGATTAATGATTTGGAAGAAAACTTTGTGCACCGTCCGGAGTTATTTGAGGAAATGATTAATGATGCCGAAACGCCCTTGTATGCCGGGTGTACAAAATATACAAAATTAGGGGCATTGGTTAAATTATGGAATATGAAAACGTCGGGAGGGTGGACGAATTCTAGTTTCACGACTCTTTTAGCTTTTCTAAAAGATGTTTTACCAGAGGATAACAAAGTGCCACCTAGTATGTACGAGGCGAAGAAGACGTTGAGCACGTTGGGAATGGAATACGAGAAGATACATGCTTGTCCAAATGATTGCGTGCTTTACCGGAGAGAATATGAAGAGTTAGATGAATGTCCGGTTTGTAATGAGTCAAGATGGAAGAAGGGCAAGGTGCCATCGAATGGTAGTAAAGGAGTACCGGTGAAGGTGTTATGGTACATTCCACCAGCTCCACGTTTCCGCCGTTTGTTCCGTAATGCACAACATGCTAAGAGTTTGACATGGCATCATGATAAACGTGTTGACGATGGCAAGCTTAGGCATCCGGCCGACGCACCGCAATGGAAGACCTTTGATGACAATCATCCAGATTTTAGTGCAGAACCAAGGAATTTACGTCTCGGTTTGTCGACGGATGGAATGAACCCGTATAGTAACATGAGTAGTCGGCATAGCCAGTCATACTTGTCAACTACAATCTCCCTCCAGACGTTTGCATGAAGCAGAAGTTCTTGATGTTGACATTATTGATCTCAGGCCCTCAACAACCGGGGAATGACATTGATGTTTACTTGGCACCATTAATCGATGACCTAAAAAGGTTGTGGGATGATGGTTTACAAGTCAGAGATTCTTACCGTCAAGATACGTTCAATCTTCGCGCAATGTTGATTTGGTCAATTAACGACTTTCCTGCACTTGGCAACCTAGCTGGTTAACCTGTGAAGAGTTCTATAGGATGCCCCGTTTGTATGAAGGAAACATCTTCCATCCGGTTGAAAAACGGTAGGAAAACCGTTTACCTTGGTCACAGGAGGTTCTTGCCGAAAAATCATCGATATCGCAAACAGAAGAAGGCTTTTGATGGCAATACCGAAGAAAGAACCGCTCCTCGGATTTTGACAGGCGAGGATGTATTTGAGATGGTTAAAGATGTGAAGGTTGTATTGGGAAAGAGGAAACGTAAGGATCCAGTCCTCGATGGACCTTGGAAGAAGAAGTCAATCTTCTTTGAACTTCCATATTGGAAGTCACTTTACGTGCGTCATTGCTTAGATGTTATGCATATTGAGAAAAACGTCTGTGAATCCATAGTGGACACGTTGCTTGACATTCCGAATAAGACTAAAGATGGTGAAAAGGCACGGTTGGACCTTCAAGAGATGAAGATTAGAACGAATTTGCTCCCCGAGAAAAGATCGAACGGCACTTACTTACCGCCAGCAAAGCACACATTATCCAGACAGGAGAAGAGAAAGCTTTGTGAGTGGTTTGCATCCGTGAAAGTGCCGAGTGGGTACTCTTCCAACTTCAAAAGGTTGGTGTCGATGAAAGATTTACGGCTCGTTGGAATGAAAACACATGATTGTCATATCTTGATGCAACAATTATTACCTCTTGCTTTGCGGGGAGTTTTAACAAAAGATGTGAGATACTCAATTACGAAGTTATGCTCATTTTTCAATTCAATATGCTCCAAGGTAATTGATCCAATGATGCTAGATTCGCTACAATCGGAATTGGTTATGACATTGTGCCTGCTTGAGAAGTATTTCCCACCAGTCTTTTTTGATATAATGATCCATTTATGTGTGCAATTAGTTCGGGAAGTTAAGTTATGTGGCCCAGTGTATTTGAGGTGGATGTATCCTTTTGAAAGGTACATGAAGGTCTTGAAGAGATATGTGAAGAACCGAAATAGGTCGGAGGGTTGTATAGTGGAAAACTACATAGCCGAGGAATCAGTTGAATTTTGCTCTGAGTATATGTCCAACGCGGACCCAATAGGGTTGCCAACAAGCGGGCTATTTACGTCGAAAGGACTATCCGTGGCCGTTCATTCATCAGTAAATCAAGATGAATGGGAAAAAGCTTGTTTGTATGTTTTGCACAATGCTAAGGAAATGGAGCCTTTCTTTCAGGTTCATATAGCGGAAATAAGAGCTGCGAATCCAAGAAAAGGAAGAAGTGAGAAGTGGATTCAAGATGAGCAGAATCGGACATTTCGGGAGTGGATAAGAAAATATTTGCATACGAAGCTTGGCGTTTCACAAAACGTAATGAAGCTATCTAGAGGTCCGTCATCGATAGTCACAAGATATACATCGTACCTTGTCAATGGCAACTCCTTCTACACTCGGGATAGAGATGAGAAACATCCCGTACAGAATAGTGGTGTCACCCTTCGGGCCGAGTCTATGCATATTTCATCTGCAAAGGACAAGAATCCGGTCTTTAGTTCCATGAATTACTTTGGGTTCATTGAGGATATTTGAGAACTTGATTATTGCGGCTTGCGAATAGCACTCTTTAAATGCAAGTGGGCTGACAATAATTATGTTAAGGTTGATAATGACGGCGTGACAGTGGTAGACTTTAGGCGATTGGGATACAAAAATGATCCCTTCATCATGGCGTCACAAGCGGTACAAGTATTTTATACAACGGATCCCGCAGATATAGAGTTGTCTTTAGTTGTGCCAATGAAGTCAAGAATAATCCGGGATGGTCAAGAATATATTGACGATGGCACCGACATTCCATCATTTACAACGGGTTTGCCACCGGTGGAGGAGATTGATGATTTTGACGATGATGTATCACATTTACTTCGATTAGACGTCGAGTGGACACGTGTTGAGAAACCAAAAAAAAAAGCAGAAAAAGAATACTTACCAAAATCTTTAATTCTTATGTATGTTGTAAACATTTAATTAGATACGGTTTTTTCATTCCACATTGTTATATGGGAATTATTTATACATGTAAATACTTCTGGAAGCAAATAATAATCCACAATATTTTATTGCACAACATACAGGTTTTGCCACAGAAAGGGATTATATTAACAATTTTAAAATTATTTTGTGTAAATTTCTAACCTACAACAACGGTTTTTCGAAAAAATCGTCGTGGTATGTAATATACCACGACGGTGAAATTTTTGAACCGTCGTGGTAGAAATATACCACAACGGTCTTTTAGCTGACCGTCGTGGTAGATAAAGGGGAAAATTAGCACTGAACCCAATCACGACGGTTAGTTTAAAACCGTCGTGGTAGTCCTTAATTCCACGACGGTAGGGTAAAAACCGTCGTGGTAGTTGAGTCGGCAACTGACCCTATCACGACGGTCTTAAAAAAACCGTCGTGGTACACAATCTACCACGACGGTCAGTGAAAAAAACCGTCGTGGTTGTTTACCTATCACGACCGTCTCTTCTGTTGACCGTCGTGGTAGATAGTCGGTGGCTGCAAATACATAACCTATCACGACGGTTTTTAAAAACCGTCGTTGTATGTCGAATTCCACGACGGGTGAAATTTGACCGTCGTGGTAGGTTATCTACCACGACGGTTTTTGAATAAACCGTCGTGGTATATTGTTTATTGGCAATTTTTGAAATTTTTGGAACTGTTCAATTTTTTGCCGCTTTTAATAAAACCTAAAAAAAAAACCCCTTTCTCCCAAACCCATTTCATCCCGAGCCTTATTCCCAAACTCTCTCCAGTTCTCTCTCGTCGCTCCCTCCCTTTAAAATCTTCACAAACTCTCTGAACACTCAAACTCCGACGCCATCGTCGCACTTCTTTCAGTTTTCTCCATTCTCCGACGCAACTCCTCCACCAATAACGACGCTTGTTTTCGGACTTTCCCAGTGTCTCTCGCCGACCACAACCCACTCTCTCCATATCCGGTAAGTTGTGATGCATATTGCTTGGGTAATGCACGAATGTGGGTAATTTCGGTCAACTAAGTCGAAAATAATTGATTGTGATTGTTGATTATGGGTGTCGAACTTGATTACACTCAAGGCCGAAATGGGCAAAAGCCAGAGATAACATTTTCGGTCCTTGGGTATTGTGTTTGTGATTTATATTGATTTGAAATGGTTGGGTAAGGCTCGGATTTGTTAAGAATGTCATTTTCTGAGTTAAATGTTTGCATATTACGTGGTTTATTAAATGCCTCTTTGTGTGATTGGTTAGGCTCGGATTTGTGAAATTTCCGGATAAAATTAAAGTTCTTGTTTGTCGTGATTGTTTGTAAAGTACAAGTTCGATTAAATGCCCCTGTCATACACATTTGGTGTTTTGTGCCAATGTAGATTGATTTACAATGTCAAAAGATCAACAAGAAGAAGTTTCAACCCAAACTCAAGTTGGAAAACCACGAAGAACCAACTCTTCAAGATTCAATGCCGACGAGGAGGGAAAACGAAGAGCAACTCTCCTTAAAAGAGTGCACGTTGTTAGGACGAGGGGAGAACGAATTCAAGTTTCGTTTGACGCAAAAGGCCAACCAATTGGCAAGGAAGGTGATGAATTACAGAGTTGGATTGGAGTGCTAGCTTGGGAGCACATTCCAATTTGGATTACTGATTTCAGAAGTGCTGATTTGGAACCGAGGAAAGAACGAGTGTGGTTGGAAGTTGTAACTTTATTCACAGTTGATGAATCACACAAAAAGCAAGTTTTGAAGTCCTGTGGGGAGTCGGCTAAATGTTTTCGATATGATCTTTACCAAGCCTTTGTTAGGGATCATATTGATGATGAAAGTGTTTGGCAACGACCGGCAAAGGTGGTTAACAATTACCCAACCATCAGCCATGACGATTGGGAAAGGTTTATTACCTATCGACGGACGGGTGATTTCAAGAGGCTATCCGATCAAGGAATTGAGAGACGGAAAAAGAGCAAATACGGTTCTACCACAGGCCGAGACGGCTATAGGAAACGTGATCAAGAAATCGTACGTTAATTAATTGGGAAAAAAGCTTAAAGTCTATATAAATTTTATTTTGAAGTATGTGTTAGTTATGTTTACTAACTTTAATTACTAAATTGCAGTTCGAAAAGACGGGTTCATATGCGGACCGACATGTTATTTGGCGGGACACGCGGATCAAGCCCGACGGAGAGTACAAGAATCCATCGATTAAAATTATCGGCGATCAAATCGTAAGTCCACGGATCCTATTTCAAATAAAGTCTAAGATTGTCTCCATTATGTTTACGGGATGAATAACATATTGTGTAATTGTTATAGGACGAATTAACACAACAAGAGACCCAAGGAAGCTTCGAATCTGTGGGGACAGAAGACATTTTGACCAAGTCTTTGGGCAATCCCGAGCATTCCGGTCGTCTTCGTGGGCAATCGAAATTTGTCAAGCAGGTGCAATACTACAATGCCATGCACGTACCAAGGGAGAATCCTGAAGTCTCCTTTATGAAACGACAGCTGACTGCCTTGGAAAGAACGGTGCAGGAACTTTGTGCGAAGCACGGTATCAATCGTGAGACGATGGCCGAGGAGGCAGCCCTAGAAACTGTTGATCAGCACAACAGTTTCAAGGCGAGTTGCACACTCAATGAGAAAGACGCGGACGCGCCGGATCCGCAGCCCATGCCTAATGAAAGTAAGGAATGCCAACTTTTCCTTACTGATTTTATTAATGGTGGAGAAGTTTTGGTTGCACTAGGCAGGGCATACATGGACTGTGTTCCAACCGACACAGTCCATGGGATTCCTTTGGGCACGGGGAATGTGCAGGTGACAATCAGTGTCCCAAAATTGAAACGTGCACTCCTTCCGATTCCGACGAATGAAGCCACATACATAGAAGAGGCTGTCGGGGGGTTTGTTGCTTGGCCCAAAAAATTAGTCGTGATTCAGAGCAGTTTAAGCCAAGCCAGTCGAGGTCCCAGTCAAGCTCCCGACCCGGAAGCAAAGGGAAGGAAACGAATAAAAAAGAGAGCCGGGAGGAAGAAACTACAGTCACAACCGGAGGTACAACAGCAAACGGAAGAAGAAGTACCTCCTACGTTTGACTTCGATGCAATTCCTATTGAACTGAGACCGCTGGCTTATTACGCACAAAGTTCCTTGAGTGACGGTAGCCAGATTTCGTGCCCACCACAACAATCCGATGAAATGCCCATATATATTGGGTATGAAAATGTATATGATTTCATAACCTTTAAAGAAATCAGTGCAAGCAGTATAATGGTTTACATCAGGTAAATGCTTTTTCCTTAAACAATACTTAATTATTGTTCCAATTAGCGTCAAAGTTAGATATATATGTTGATTTTGCACGCGTAACAAGTTTGACTTAATATTTTGCAGCTACTTATCGGATTGTTGTGCAAGAGCAGGATTGGATCAACGTTTCGTGTTTATATCTCCATTCCTTGTCTCGCCAGTTCAACAGAATGTAGATCGCGTAGCCTACATTCGAGAGAGAGCCGACAATATCATCCGGATCATAACAAACATACCAAGGGGAAGGCTTGTTCTCATGCCATATAACAGCGGCCAACATTGGATATTGGCTGTTATTAATCCGTGGGATGACTCCGTGCTCTATTTTAATCCTCTTGGAAACGATCCGGGTGAAGATTTTCAACAGCTAATTACGTTGTAAGTGTTATTTGATCGGCATAGTTCCATGATTAATTTGACATTCCATAATTGTTGTTCCGGATGTATTGATAATTGATAATTGTTAAATTGTTAGGGCACTAAACGATTGGAAATTGCTGGTGGGACGAGGAATAACAAAGCGACGCAACTGCAAGACGTTGATTCAGACTGCCCGATGCCCGATACAGCAAGGAAATGTGCAGTGCGGCTATTTTGTATTGGGGTTCATGCGAGAAATAACGTTGAACGTCGATGGACTTGCCTTATTGCAAAACAAGACTTCTTATAATGAAGCTGATTTGAATTTGGTTAGGCAAGAGTGGACTACATATGTCATGAGCTTCATACAATATTGAGGCAAAGCATTTAGTTCAAATTTTGTATATATAGCAGTAGTTAATTAGTTATATATATATATTAATTGTTGTACATTAATTGTGACATTGTATCGGCTATATCATTTATGTTATTATTTTATTCTTTGCTGCTTAATTTTTTCATGTCATGAATGAATGAACAGGAATGAACGAACTGGCATGGTTCAATTGAACGAATAGATATTTTTTTTGCATACGTTACGACCTACCACGACGGTTAACAACAGAAACCGTCGTGGAAATCAATATACCACGACGGTTTATAGAAGGACCGTCGTGTTAAGTCCATTTACCACGACGGTTTGATATTATTCCATCCACCGTCGTGGTACCTAATATACCACGACGGTTCCTATGAAGACAATCGTGGTATGTAATATACCACGACGGTTTGTTGTTGTATAATCCACCGTCGTGGTAAGGTAAAATACCACGACGGTTTATATATATAACCGTCGTGGTATATTATATACCACGACGGTTATTTACATAAACCGTCGTGGTAAATCGCATTACCACGACGGTTTTTATTTAGAACAGTCGTGGTATATTTGCCAAAATGTTAATTTTTAGTACTATATGACATACCACGACGGGTACTATACATAACCGTCGTGGTAACGTTAAATACCACGACGGTTTATATGTATAACCGTCGTGGTATGTCATATACCACGACTGTTACCACGACGGTTTTTAGTTAGAACCGTCGTGGTATAGTTGCCAAAATGTTAATTTTTGGAACTTTTTTTACCTATTCCACGACGGGTAAAGAACCGTCGTGGAATCTTTTTAGATTCCACGACTCTGGATTCCACGACGGTTAGATGACCGTCGTGGAAATATTACCACGACGGTTAAAAACCGTCGTGGTATCCACATTCTGTAGTAGTGATCTAACCTTTTAATTAAGAATTAAGATCATGACATTTGGTTGGATGAAATAAAATTAAAATAGAATAGAATAGAATGATTTAATTCAATTCTAATGTTTAGTTGAATATTGTATTAACACCAGAATTATGCATGTTATATTCGTTTAATTAGTCAGTAGGAATAGAACAACAATTTTTGAAAAAAGAAATCTGTCCTAATTTAGCCTCTAATAATGTCTTTCTATTTTCATTATTTTTTGTATTGAAATACTGTTTTTCTATCGAGTAAGAAGAGTGATTGTCATTTCACTGTAACGGTCATTCTATGACTATCCAAGTTCCAAATGTTTTAGGATCCGTTTGAATCACCATTTCCAATAACTATTATTTAACTCCAATACAATATGTGTTGATTAGTGATGAAACATTAATATATATTTATATATATATATTTTTTTTTTTTATTTCACAATGATTCAAATTTGAATTCAAATTTTCACTTGAAAAACAACTTCCAAATTTGTTTAAATGAAGTTTTGAACGATGTTTTTTTTTTATTATTATATTTTTGAAATGGGGGGTGGAGATTCGAATTCTCACTTTTTGGTAGAGTCAAGTATGAAATTATCGCTAAGTTATGCCTGTAACCATTATTTTGAAAAAGTTTTTAGGTATTCATTTTTCTGTATTTTTTCAAGCGATCATTCCAAAAAAAAAAAAAAAAAAACAAAACAAAAAAAAAAAAAAACACATTATTAGACTTCAAATAAATTTCTCTATTCATAAAAAAGAATGCATATATTTACAAGACATCCCTTCTGTAGGACACGCTTTAATTTGATTTTTTTTTTTGGAAATTTTTTTTTTGATTTTGCTGAAAATGACATTAAAAAAATAGAATTATGCGTTTTTCACGCCAGTTTGAAGAAGGTCGGCTTCGATTTTTTTTTTTTTTTAATTTTTGGAAACACCTGTATAAACTCAAATCATAATTCTCAAGAAAAAAAATCTCAAAAAAAATCTAAAGAAAAAAAAAAAGAATAATAAAGCCTATAAAATTTTACAATAACCTTTTTTTTTTTTTTTTTGGTCACAAAAGGCCGAAACACAATCTTGGGTTTAGTGCAGACTTGGCTACTTTATGAAAAGTCAAATAAAAAAAAATTAAGTGACTTGAAACTCGCACCTAAAATTAATTTGATCAAGAAAGAAAAAGGTTTTTCTCTTTTCAGATAATGTTTTGGAGTAGTACGCAGTACCTCACATTTGAGGTCTGCATGTTTCAATCATTTTGTTCACAACCATTATCTAATAATAGATTCCACTTCTCTCTCTCTCTCTCTCTCTCTCTCTTTATTTAAAAAAAAAAAAAACCCTCCTTTGAGGGAATAAGATTCTGCTTTTGTTTTTCATTAATTCAAAATGATGAATCATACATATCACAATAGAATATAATGGTGGAGATTCCGAAGAGATTTGAACTTTACTTCATTAAAATATATTTTTTTATTTTAATTTTTATATTTTTTGAAAAGTCAATAAAATTTATAATTGTTGTTGAAAAGTTAATCAACTCCAATTTAAAATTTTTATCTCCAACTAATTTACCAAACGGATGCTACATCTTACAGAACATTATATATATAAAATCACTGATGGAATATTAATATTATTGTAACCAATACTTCTATTTTAACTATCAATCTACAACAAATTTTATCACTTTTGTATAATTTTATGTGTTTTTAATTCTGATATTAAAAATATACATTTAGCGTAAAATAATACTCCTATTTAAGAATTTTGACACATAGTGTAAATAAATATCTTATCGATAAGAGTATGTTTAAATTGATCATCAACTTATATCAAATGTAATTAATTTTGTGTGTTTTTATGTGATTTTGACTGTATTTAATATTTAAAAAATAACATTTATCAATACAGACATCTTATGGTAGAAAGTTTCAAAGGGTAAGTATCCCCATGGACTTATTCTTACTTTTCTTTTGAGGGTTCAAAGTACTTTTTTTTTTTTTTGAATTTTTGGATCTTCAAAGTCTGCTTCTTGTCATGATCATCATCACCACCTTTACCATCTAACATCTTTTTTCTCCGGTCATGACGACATCGGTCTTCTTTTTCGCAACCTCTACCTTAATGGTTTTGCTCGTGACTGTGACAAATCTCTGGATGGTTTGGGTCGCATTTAGCAATCTTACCATTCCCAACAGTCCCATAACCAATACTTCTTGCGTTTGCTCCTTCAATCATGTTCATGCATGCTAGGAGGTATTGTCATAAGGCACACAAGAACCACACCTTTGGACACAATACACAAAGCCATATCTATTGGTGTTTCAATATTTAAAAAAACAAAAAAACATAAACTTAAAAACTCATGATATCCGTTGGGTTGTGGAGAGACTAAATTTCAAAGAGCTTATTCGGACATTTTCCATATGAGATGTACATACATTCATAATATATATATATATATATAAGTATATATGTGTTTGACTAGAGCTAAAATAGGGTGTACAACTGAAATGAACAATTTCACAGCCTGGCTTTGCTGGGCAGTACTTCCAATACTTGACAGCTAAGAAAACAAATAGATCACTAATTCGAAGCTTAAATTATCAAAGGTTCTGATTTTTAAATGCTTATCTTTATATTAATTTTCTCTTAATTAGTTGTGAATTTTCTCTTTCTTAATTTTTTTTCAAATTTTTCTAAAAGGAAAAGAACTTCCACAGCTTTTATCTTCATTCGAAAAGGTATATATGTGTCCGATTGAGACTAAAGCCAATAAAACAATCATGGAATTATAAGGAATATGACATAGGTAGGAGTGGAAATTTCATTAACTACACGATAACCTGATTCAAAAGTGACACGAAATAAACATATTTGGACCGCACATTTAATTTCTAGATCATATTTGGGTTGACAAGTATAACATTTAGGAGAGCGGAGAGAGAGTGGACAGATGGAGAACAAAAGGGAGAGAGAGAAAAACCATATATGATCAGTAAGCGAGAGAAAATAAATTTGTGAGAGAGGGGGAAACAAAGGGATTTGAGTTGGGTTTGTGTTTCTTTTAGTCCTTTTATTATCAAGTCAAAATGAAAAAACAATAAAAAATGGACAAAATTCCAAACAAGTATTAATTGATAGCAAAATTCCTAAACTTGTGATTCGGGGCTATTTCCACAATTTTTGCCAACCCGTCACAACCCATTTAATGATCATATTCCCTTGTCGTGTTGTGTTACACACGTATACTCAAAACATGTTCATGTTTAGTGATAACTCTACAAAATAGAGTTATTTTAACATTCTTAAACTTATATGTTTGCTATAATCTTAATATTTTATATTAATTTTCCCCAATATTTATTATGTTATCCTAAGTGTGTAGGTTAAATTATGTTAAGAGGGTTAAAAATAGCAATTTGGAGTGAAAATGTGATAAAAATGATTTAAAATAGCAAAGAAAATTCGGAGCCAACGTCGACCACTCACGCAAGTATTCATGCGTGTGCCACTCGCTTTCTAGCCGTCGGATTGCCTCAGCAGCGGCCCAGATCAGCAAGTGCTTTCCACTCGCCCAACCAGGTGCGTCTCCATCTGCATGTCAACGCCCTCAGGCCGTACCGGATTTAGTGCTTCGCGTCCCACCGTGCATCCGTGCACCTATGTGCTCCAGGGAACTCCAGCGCGCCACATGTCCAAGCTCCAGTGCTCGCCACCTGTCCCGTGGGCTCTGCTAGGGTTGCTGTGCATCAGTTGCACCAGCAAAACAAGAGAAAAATAATAGAAAAAAAGGGGAAAGTTTTGATTATTTGAGTTTTCTAAATTTTAATTGATTGATATTCTATTCCAATTCTATGTTGAAGTAATTAATCTGTAATTAATGCTTATGAATTTTTGACCAACTTTTACATGAATAGACATTTAATTTAAGATTGAGAAGTGATAATTGAATAAGCCCTTATTTAATCTACCATGAGATTGTCATAAGCTAGAGATAATTATGAAACTTGTGCAGCATTATGAATTTCCTGCTCTTAATGAATTGTGATAAGCATAGAGTTTGAGACTGAGAGGTGATACTGAGCTTATTGTGAGATAAATTATTAATGCTTGAGAATGATAAATGATTATGTTAGAGAGATTCGCTGGCAACATAGGGCATATACATTGATTGATTGGATTATAGGATTTTAATATGATTATATCGGTGAAATCGGAAACCCTAGAGTTTTAGTATTTTGAGTCTTTTGGCTTTTTACTTATTTTTTTATTTTTTATTTAAAAATCTCTTTTTGGTTATTCAAATAAAGTTGGAGTTAATATAATTTCGGTTAATTGGTAACGACAGTCCTCATGGGAACGATACTTTACTTATCACTTTATTACTTGTTTACGTTATTGTGCACTTGCAATTATTTGCAACAAGTTTTTGGCGCCGTTGCCAGGGACTGTTTTGTTTTACTAATATCGATACCAAATAACTCTAGTTTTAATTTGATTTTTTTTATTTTCTTTATTTTAATTTTGTTAGTTTGATTTTGTCATTTTTGAGGTACTTCAAGATGTTTCATCGTTAGGTCTTCACGAGTTTTTCCCAACAAGACATGGAACCGATGTATAGTGCTCAGTGGAGATATAGAGATTTGCTTAACAGGTTTTCTGATCATGATTTCTCTAAGGAATAATTCTTCAAAATTCATCAATGGTTTATATGATACAACTAGATATTGGGTTGAAAGTGAACATGGCAATTTCCCGTTATTCCAAAGACCTATTGACGATGCCTATTATATGTTGGAAGACATGGCCGACCATGATTATTGGGAAAAGAATATTTTTCAGAACAACCAAGATTTCCAACATGAAGAATTGGTAGCATCCACTCCTACCATCATTGCACCAATAGAGACTATTGAAGATTACCACCTTGTGGAGCCGACGCAAAAAGAGGAGCACTTGGAGTTGTTTCATGACAACAACTCTTTAAGTGCGATTAGGGTACAAGACTTAACCATGGAAGAAGAATCATAAGAAGAAGTCTCTAGTGCCCAATCAATTATGACCACATTAATCATCCAAGATCACATCTATGAAAATCAAATGTGGCCAATACCTCCTCCACCTACATTAGCAGCATTAGTTCATGTTCCCCGAGCACATACATCGAAGCCTAGTCTTGTTGGAGCCACACGCCAAATTCTACCATATGTTGCCAAGCTTGAGGGCATCAACAATCAAGACCCGTGTGTGGTGTTATATGACACCTATTATGGGCAAAAGCCGCTCTTTGATGAGCTCTTCTCCATAGTCAAGCCGATGACTATAAATCAAGCGCTTCTTGGGAGGCAACCCAAGCTTTCTATATCTTTGCCTTGTTTTATTTCAATTCCAGTAAATTTTAGATTCTTAGGATCTTTTTATCTTCCTTCTTTGTTGTCAATGAGCCAACTTGTGGAGCCAAGCTCCAATGAGGGAAGTTTCCAATAACCCTTATTATTTTCATGACTTACACTTGACAACAACGCGCATTTTAAGTTTGGGGGTAGAAGTATAAAAAAAAAATAAAGTAAATTTTTTTTTGAGTATTGATTATGTTTGATTGTCAAAGGTCAATGATAAAAAATAGGTTGAACTAATTATACATCTTGGAAAATGATGAATATTGTACGTATTGTTTGTGTACTTGATTCTTGTGTGAGTTTTATCTTGCTTCGATTCTTTTAACACTTTGCGCACATAGCCATGATCACTTAGCTATTTTGCTTACTTAGAGAATGCTTATGTGGATTAAGTAACTCATTCGATCTCATCGAACTCTAGAACTTGTTTGATTATTACTTGAGGCGAAATCCTAGACTACACTTTATCAAGGACATGATTTAGGCCATCTTTGGATCGTTTGAGCCTTTCAAGCCAACCCTTACATATGCATATCCTTAGTCACCCCTTTGAGCCTAATGTTTATCATTTTCTTTGTTACCCACTTCTTTTAGCCTAGCTTTTTATTAATTTCTAACCTTTTAACCCTCAACCTTAAGCATGTTGATCAATCTAGGAATTATCTCGAGCTATGCTAAAGTTAAGGAGGATGAGTGGAGTTGTGAAAAGCTTATTTTGGTTAATTAAAAAAAAAAAAAAAGGCGTGCTACAGGGTGTTATGAAAAAAAAAGTTTGAAGTGTCGTAACCATATTAAAAAAAAAGAATAAAAAATGGATGACAAAGTAAGTTGAAATCAAGTTTGGGAGTGTTATTAAGAGTGTTACAAAAGCTCTACAAAGGTCCTAGTATGATTGTGTTTATGGTGATTGAGCCACATTATTATCCTTATCACACCATTACCCTAGCTTAACATTACAAACCTTAAAAGTCCTAATGATCATTGGTAATGTGTTTGTCTACATTAGTGGAAAGTGATAAGAAAAGTAAGCATATGGAATTTGAAAATTTCTTCATCTAGAGATCAATCATAATTCACTTGTTTGCATAAATTGATCAGAATTATGAGTAGTTGAGTGTAAAGGGTTATATTCACACACGCACGAAAAGAATCCAAGGCATGGTAAGGCAAGCATTTGAATTGAAATTTTAAACTTTATTGATGTTTAGAGTTTTCCTTGAGCTATAAATATGTGAAGTCTTTGAGGCAAGCTTTGTAAATTAAACATAATATACTCACTCTTTTTCGTTATTATTCTCTTTGTTCTGCTAGAGGACTAGCAAAATGTTAAGTTTGGGGGGTGTGATAACTTTACAAAATAGAGTTATTTTAGCATTCTTAAATTTATATTTTTGCTATAATCTTAATAATTTATCTTAATTTTCCCCCAAATTTATTATGTTATCCCAAGTGTGTGGGTTAAATCATGTTAACAAGGTTAAAAATATAAATTTGGAGTAAAAATATGATAAAAATGATTTCAAATAGCAAAAGAAAATTTGGAGCCAACGTCGACCACTCTCGCAAGTATCCGCATGCGCACCACTTGCTTTTCTAGCCATTGAATTGCCTAAGTAGCGGCCCAGATCAGCGAGAGCCTTCCTGTAACGACCCGCCTTACGTAGGCCGTTACCGTACTTATCTTACATAAATACTAACACTTATTTAAGTAGCGGAAAATATGAAATATATTTTTTTTTAACAGCATAAACAATTATAAAGGTAACTAGACCAAAATAATTTCTTACAAACATATATACGTACTTATTTGAGTATTAAAGTATTAAACTTAATTTAATATTCAACTGATTAAACTAAATTATAATTTCATAAAATTAACACAAAACGCGTAGTGGTTCCATCCCGTAATTTCACAGTTAGCCCAGCCATGTCCCAACGTCTTGCATCAAGTATTGCCAATAGGGATCTTACCTACAGCATAAACATAAGTTGTGAGCTTTCACTCAGCAAGTACAACTATTTACCCGCAAAACAATATGAACTTAAACAATGCATGATTCAATTATGCTTCATTATGCTTTCTTAACTTAGCATATTTTAGGGCCCTTACTTATTTTAAGTGTATACCGTGGCGCGCAGCCATGGAATGGTTGGGGCGGCCAGCCCAATCCAACTCAAACCATGAACCAACCCTGACCTAGTGCAGGTCGGTACAACACGATTTAAAACTGCTTAACATCTTACTTGGAAACATTTTCTTGAAAACAGTTTCTTACTTGAACTTAATCTTACTCTTATCATGTATATTATCATTAGTGAGCATACTTCATGATGTCACAATAATAAAACATAACCATATGCATCACATACATAAGTGCATGAATTTTAAAACATGCAATCGATAAAAACATTTAGCCTATGCTGTAGGCGGAGTTGTACTACTGGTTACACTAGAGCTGGTGTTCGTTGCTTCAACGAAACGCAACAACAGGTTTCTTCCCTGTTTTCAAAAGAACGTAAGATAAGTATTATCCCATCTTACTATAAATTGTTATATTAAATGTTGGTATCCTAACCAACATTTAACATTTACCCTAGTTATATGTCCCCTACTAACATGGCATCCTATTCGGTTACTAAATGTAACCTTAAGGCACCAAACCTTAAAAACAATCAAACAATATCTTGTTTGACTTCTTAATACAAATCTTGGTTAGTTATACTTAGATAGTATCCCTCTAGGTTACTAAAGTAACCCTGGGTATAAACCCTAATCATAATTAGATTAGCATGAGTCTTACTATGGTTAACATATTACTTAGCATAATTTACATATTTCTTTTCTTTACAAAAACCATGGTTAATTCTTTTTAAATCATTGTTATAAAACTATAATTGATTTATTTTATAAATATAGAAAAACTGTGACGTTTTGAAAATCGTTCATTGAAAACAGTCCAATAATTTACGTAAGCAGTGCATGTGCAGGAATTTCTGCTCATGCTTGGTTTTGAAAATCCTGTGCAGGAATTGCCTATTTCCTGTTCAGTTTTTAATATTTAGTTTTATTAAAAAATATGTTTTGAATTTGAAAAAGTTTCCTTCATGAAAGTTGTAGACCTCATAAAGTCCTGCAACTTTCATTTTTAAATCAAAACCTAATTCTGCCATTAACCTGCTCATAATCCTTGTTGAAGCATCCTGGCCGTGCTTAGGGTCTGGGATGGCCAGTCTCGGGTTTTCACAAAAACGAAAGCCTTTGGAGCTTATTTTTAAAATCTGTCCACGTTTCCCCCTAGGAATTTCAATTTTCTACAACTTTGTAGTTTTAACTTTTTCCAAATTCTGCCTCTAAGGGCTTCAAAATTTTGTTTTCAGCTTGCTGCCCAGTTTTGTCCGAAAACTGGCAGATTTTCTTTTTATTGTTTGTTACGCAAAATAACGTACACCCTACCTCAAACGGTCGTAACTGTGAGCTTACATCATACATGCAGCGTATTACGCGAGATTTCCATTAACATACACTTGTTCATTCAATTTATCCATGTAGCACAATCTTTTTACCAAATTAGGGTTTTAAGTTGATTTTTCATTCTAATTCAACATACAACCATATAAACAACAAACAAGCATATCCTAAAGCTTCCTAAACATGTGGGGACATATAATCAAGCAATTACTAAGCATACACATAATTTAAAGCATAACTTCAAAAACATAGCCAAAACATAGATCTAGCTCACCAAAACATAGATCTAGCTTAACAAAACACTAATCAAGCACATACTAATCTTACTAAGCTATTGCATGAAAAATAAGTGAGCTTAAGCTCTTACATAACCAACTTAACATACACTTAAATAAATGAATCAAAACCCAAATAAAAAGCTTAGGGAGGTTTAGAAGAATTACCTTAACACTTAGAAGTAGATCTAAGCTTGAATCACAAACTTCCTCCTTGATTTCTACCTCAAAAACCAAGCACTCTTCACTCTTTCTTGCACACTAAGTTTCGGATTTTTAGGGGGGAGGAAGAGACTAATTGTGAACCAAAAAAAATGATGTGTCCAAAGGTGAATCAAGGCAAAACCCCACCACCCTATTTATAGGCAAATTTTAATTTAATTTCCTAGAATTATTTTTTTTATTGCTTAGTTGCATTTAAGTCCTCAAATAGCTAACATATGTGGCCCCTAGAGTTCATAAGGTGGCCGGCCACTTGGTGTGGCTTGTTGGCCAAATTCCAACCTTATTCATGCTTAAAACTTACTTTCTATATTTTCTAAAAATCCATTAATTCAATTAATCATCACATAGTGAGGTGTCCTAAATTAAAGTTCCATTTGGCTTTCTTCCACAAATGCAGTCCATTTCATACTAATACAGATTTTACAAATACTGTTTTTACCAATAACAGTATTGTTGTACTGAACTGCAGTCCAGAATTTATCTGCACTTAACCGAACTGTATAAAAATTTCTCTTAGAACAAAACCACTTGGTTCTTAATACTCTAAATATTGAGCTTGATTTTCTACAATAATCCCAAACCTAATTTGGCTTCGATCCGTAATAATAATTTTTCACAGTATAATTTTATACTGTTTAAAATGCAATATTGTCTCAAACGTACCTTAAATTATTCTGATCAAACTTTGACCGGAATAAAATCATACATAAACCTTAATTCTGATAAATCATATCAGGCATTTCATATAAACATACATAATACAAACTTTTGATTCCTTAAAAAAGAAATCGTAAATTTGTAAAAAGGTGGTTATTACACTTCCACTCGCCCGCAGGCATGTCCCCCTTCGTGTGTCAGCGCCCTCAAGCCGTGCCAGATTCAGTGCTTCGCGTCCCATCGTGCATCCGTGAGCCTGTGTGCTCTAGCGAACTCTAGTGTGCCACGTATCCAATCTCTAGTGCTCACCAATCGACGCTAGCCACCTGTCCCGTGGGCCCTGCTAGGGCTACTGTGCGTTAGCTACAATAGCAGAAAAAGAGAAAAGAAAAAAAAAATTAAAAATGGAGAAAGTTGGAGGCGGCGGCTGAGGCATATAAAAAAGGAGCCTTGGGTTTCGTGAAGGGGTCTTTAGCTTTTTGGAGTTGAAAACCCAGAAGAA